>PVIC010041570.1:0-16181 GCA_004025085.1 Thryonomys swinderianus | reverse complement strand
ACATGCTCTTTTATTTTCTTTCTGTATCATATTTATTCCTTCCCCTCATCCCATTCCCACACCAAGTTTCCTATAGAAATATTCCACTCTATAAAAGCTGTCCTACTTTCTAGAACTCATTTGCATCTACAGGTGTTCATGCCAGAGAGAAGATCCGGAAATTGTCTATCTGTGATCTATTGATTTCACTTATTAGTATTGAACTTTGTTCTTTTAATAGAGCTCTCGCCTCTTCCTGTTGAGTCCTGTTAGCTGGGGCCTCTCTCCCTGTCTGTATTAGCAATCTGTAGCCAGGTAACAAATGTCCTGAAAGTCAGAGGCTTTCAAACACCCAACATGCACTGTCTCACCGTGCCTGGGGTTAGGGATCCATCTGTGCCCATGCTGAGGGGTGGCTCCAGGTGCCCCCCAGGGCTGCCCAGCCTCCAGCGCTGCCCTGAGTGAGAATTCACCTCCCGAGGCTGACCGCCAGCAGGACTGAGTGGCTTCTTCAGCCACTCGCCAGTCTTCTCGCAGCTCATGGAAACCTGGGTGTCCCCACGGTTCAGTCCACGGCCTGCTGTTCAGCTCCAGCCAGAGCAAGAAGGGAGGAGGAAAGTGGAAGGACAGTCGCCGGCCTAACAAGCCAGACCCTGCGGTGAGCGCTGCCTCCTTGCTCGGGACAGCAGAGACCCCGGGCCCCCCACAGCGGCGGAGCGTGGTTGAAGGGGATGCGGAGGACAAGCCTGGGGCCCCCGGGCGTCACCCCAGTGCCTCCCGCTCTGTCCCTGCCCACTCCCGCTTTCTGTCTCTCCACACGTTGGTAGCTCTCTTATAAACAGTGGAGCTAGATGGGCTTTGCTTTACTTTTTAAATGTTTTGACCCAAATCGTGCTATATGTTACTCTTTGATTTTGGTCCTTTTCCATTTATTTTCCAATGTTCAGTAAGAACCTTTCAGGAGTCAGACTTTTTCTTGGTCTTGCCTTCCCTTGTGCAGCTGAAATAACCCTGGGGTAACACCATGAATGTGCTGAATTCGTCTTTCCTAATGGAAATCAAGGGCAGAAGTTTCCCTCAGGTGAAGCACAGTGTCTGGAAGGGAAAATCTATGCCGATTTGCTACATCAAGTCACTCCACCTAGAATAGCAGCTCTGACTGGCAACAGCTGTGTCTGGATTTAACCTCTGGCTTAGTCAAGGTGATGTGGAAATGGGCAAATCCAGGGGGCATCGGCCTGGCATGCTCCGTGCTAGTGGGGCCCTGGATCTCACGGTTCCCTGGGGGTGGGTTGCTGCCTTAGGCCTCCATTTTCCTGGCAAGGAACAACAGTTCCAGCGTGTCCTGCCCTGAGCCTGACCCTGAGCGCTTCTTCGCCTTGGGCTTCAGGGGAGCGGTGGGTGGTGCGGGCTGTCTGGGGGGATGACCGTCGGGCTCCAGTCGCAGGGCTGGGGCAAGAGGACCTCGCCTGAGGCCTTTTCAAGTGGGATCCCCGCGCCGCCGGACACGCTCTTGACCACTGGGTGTTTTGGGGGGTTCTGGGGAGGGGTCCCCACCGGGAAGGGGTCTGAGAGCGGAGATGGAGGGTAGGCTGCGGCTCAGCAGTGAGCACCCCCCTGGCCTGCGTGTGGCTCCGACTCCAGCTGGGGTTTAAACCCTGTTTCCTAACTCAGGACCTCAGGACCTGACAGTCACCTCGTCCGCGGTGGGGCTTTAAAGCAGGCCCTGTGAATGCCCTGCGGTGTGACGGGCTGATTACGGACACGAGGAGGCCCCAGGGCAGCCTGCCGCACTCCGGGCCTCGCCTCCCCTACCACTTGGGGTTAACGTCACCCACGCCCTTTCTGCGGCAGCAAGAACACGGGAGGTCTGCCGTCAGGGCGGCTGCAGAGCCACACGCCCCGCTCCTGCGGCTTTGTGCTGTGTGGCCGGCTGGGTGCCTGCCTGTCCCTGGGCAGGAGCCGCTCCTTCATCCCTCCACAGCCCAGCGGCTGGCTTCGTGCACTGCCCTCCAGGCGCCTGGCCCTCTGGGACTGGCCTGTGCCACAGGCACAGGGTGCCCTGGAGTCACCGTCACCACAGGCGGCAGGATTTGCAGAATAACCCCTTCTTCGAGCTGTGCTCTAGTCCCCCCGACACCCCCCGTGTCTCCTGACCCCCGTCGGCAGTCCCCGGGTGATTTCCGAGGATGCAACTTTCAGGCTCATACTTTTGTTTAGCTCTTTTGAATGTCTGTGCATGTGTGGTGCTGGGGCTTGAACCTAGGGCTTTTGGACTGAGCTATATCCCAACCCTTTTTAATTTTATTTATTTTTTAGGGCACACAAGGTCTCGCTAAGTGCCCCAAGCTGGTCTCCAAGCGGCAGTTCTGCCTCGGCCTCCCAGAGTGCTGAGATTACAGGTACGGGCCAGCACGCCTGGCTTCTCATGTCTTGAAAGAAACACATTCATTTTCATTTACTTGAAAATTATCTAGTCATTTGTAAAACTTTAATCCAGAAAAGGCTGGATTAAATTCATGCACATTTAAGTTTAGTGAGCTGCACAAAGATAAAAGTTAACGCCGAAGCCCAGTACAGCTAAATAAAACCACAGTGAGCCCATTTCAGGGGAAGATGGGGGGTGCCGTTCGCCGGGCCCGGAAAGCCCCTCGTTGTCCGGACAGCCCGAGACCCCCGAGCCAGGAGGCCTCTGTCCTCCACCCTCAGGCCGAGACGCAGAGCGGACCACAGTGGCCCTGGGTGGGAGAACCCGTATCATCTTCGGCTTAGACTGCGGTGTTGAGAGCCCCCGTGGCTTGTGTGTGGAAGTCGTTAGGTAGATGTGTATTTTCACTCTCTCTCTCACTGTGGCTGGTGACTAATGGGGCCAGATGGGTGTCGAACTGCTTAGAAATGTAGCAGACTGTGTCACAAAGTGGCAGAGTCACATTTTACATTCGCACTAGAAATACCTGGAAGAGTGTTAGTCTTCATCTTTGCCAGTGTTTCGTGACGTTGGTTGTTTTTAATTCTGGGCATCTTATAGGGCTGAAGTGACTCCTGCTTGGTTTCAATGCTTTTACACTGCACATGTATTTGCGTCTGTGCCTAAGGGTCCTACACCTGCCAATTCAGGCTGCTACAGATCGAAAACATTGGAGCGAAACGGTGTGAACAACGGGGAAAAGCTTTGCATAATGTTTCTATCATGTGAGGTATTATGAGTAACCTAGGGAGGATTTAAAACCTCTGGGAGCTGTGTGCAGGTGAAATGCAAGTTGTACCCATTCTCCACCAGCAACGGGCACCTCAGGGGCTGGCATCACTGGCAACCCTGGGGCTGACCTCTCCAGATTGCAGAGAGCAAGTGTGTGTGTGTGTGTGTGTGCGCGCGCGCGTGTGTGCATGTGTGAGCTGTTTCCTTTGTTATACTATGAGCTGAAGATCTTTTCTCCCCTCTGTGTCTTGTTGTTCCTCAAATTTTATTGGTACTTGTTTAACAAGCAGGTTGTTTCTTATCTTGATGAAATATGTAATGACTTTCAAGTTGATTGTTTTTTATGTCTTCTTCTCCAAGAAATCCTTGCCTAACCCAAATCTGGAAAAAATAGAGATTTAGCTTCTCTTGATTTCGATAAAACTTTAAGCTGTTGACTGAGATCACGCCGAAGCCGTTTGTTAACCTGGGGAGAAGTCACACCCTAGAAATACTGAGCTCGCTCGTTTATCTTCCCTCTTGCCCCGCTCCTCAGTGAGCCAGTGCTTCACAGCTGGCAGTGCAGTGGTTCTGCAGATACTTTCATTTACTTCCCTACCTGTGCCTAACGCTATCACCAGCCCAATTACTTCACTTCCGTGTTCTTGCTGCGGCTCTAGAGACGCCGAGACCCCCGCCTGGTGCGTGGACCCCCCCCCCCCATTCCTGCTGAAAACACTTATCGGGTTTAGACGTTGCTTTCTGCTCTGCCGGACCCTGGATCCTCCTGCCACTGTCGTGGTGTCTGGAGGTGAAGCGAGGCTCGCCCTCTCCTGGGGCTCCCCGGCCACCCTCCCAGGCCTCCCGCACGGTTCTCCCGCCACGGAGTTGCCGCCGCCGGGTTCCCGCAGGACAGGACGTCACCGCCCGTGCGGCAGCGCGGCCTGGGCTCGGTGTGGGCTGCAGACGGCTCTCCGAGGCCCCGCACAGGCAGGGGCGCGGCGTCCATCGTGAGGTTCCTCGAAGTTCGCGTTAGGAAAGACGCCGAATTTGATCGAATGTGTCTGTTTCTGTATCTCTTAGGTGACCCCAAAGCCCCCGTTTACGCTTCTCATGTTAGTCGCCTAAGTCTCAATATTAAACCCTTAGTGAGCTTCATTGCTAGTTCCGATTTGCCATCCGTTCATCAAGGATTATTGTTTTACGTGTGTTTGCGAAGGACGCGGTCTGCGGTTTTCAGCGTTTTTCTCTAATGTGTGTAGATTTTATCCACTTGTGTCTGCCAAGGGATTTCTCTGTCTGACGCAAGTTGTCACTGACAGAATTGTGGTGGGAAATTGATTATAACGTTTCAGTTCTGTGGAAAGTGTAGCAACACTTAGTCTTTTACTCTTCACAAGGACGCAGCTTTTATTTTTTTCTTTATCAGAGTTGGTGGCATCTAAAAGTTTTATTAATCTTTTCAGAAAGGCACATTTGATTTTTTAATCTTCCTGCTGTTTGTTTTCTGGTTAATTAGTTATATTTCAGATTTATTATTTTTTCTTTCTATTTACTTTGGATTTCATTTTCTCACTTCTTAAGGTAATTTAGATACCCAGTTTAAAAATCTTCGTTTCTAGTATTAGCATTTAAAACTAGATATTCAACAAAGCCCTGCTTTGTCTGCATTTCACAAACTCTCGATTCATTTCACTTTTATTATAATGAAGTCTGAAAAATATTTTTTCATTTTCTTTGTAATTTCTTTTGCTCATGTTTTATTTAAAAGTTCAGAGGATACAAGATCAACATGTAAAAATCAATTGTTTTTATTATATAGCGACAGATAATCCAAAAATAAAATTAACCTCACAATTTCATTCCCAACAGCCCCTAAAGAATATACACTTGTAAATAAATTTAACCAGAAAGATAGATTCATAAAATATTGCAGAAGTGAGACCTACAGACTCAGAGGTAGTTCACGTCTGTAGATCTGAAGATTCTGAGGGAATTCTCCTGAAACCCATTAACAATCCTCTCATATCTCAGTAGGTTTCCATTTAGAAAGGAGCAAGCAAACCTTACACTGCATAGGAGAATAGGACAGAAATTAGAAAACAGGAGTAAAATCGGAGGTCAGGTACAGCTCTGTTTCAAAGCTTGGCTTAAAGCCGCAGTGACAGAGACAGTGTCTCTAGGATGCAAGGACAGGTACGGGGTGGAGATCTGCAGTACAGCTCTACATCGATGGACACTTGATTTTGGGCCAGTCTGTCAAGACAATTCAATGAAATTACAAAATTACCTTTTCAAGAAGTGGCACTTCAACAATTGTATATCTACCAGCGCAAAACAGGTGACCTCTAGCCCTGTGTCTTGCACAGAAATTCATTCAAAATTCAGCATGCTTGACTACAAAAGCTAAAACTTAACACTGTCTTGGGAGAGACAGGCGACAATCTCTTTAACCTGGGTTTGAGCAAGGAGCCCCTAGACATAACAGTGAGAGCGTGACTTAAAAAGAAAAAGTGGTAAATTAGACCGAATCACATTGAAGCTTTGGTCCTTAAAAGACTGTGTTAATAAAATGAAAATACTGGCTGCAGATGGTGAAAAAATATTTGCAAATCGTGGACTACTACAACTCAGTAATAAGGAGATTAATGGTTCAATTAAACGGTGCAGAAAGCATCAAACAGGAACAGACATTTAACCAGGAAGACACACCCACGACCAGGAGGCGCGGAAAGACACGGCATCTTTAGCGACCTGGAGATGCAAATGAAGCCTGGGAAGAGAGTCCCTGCATCTTGCCGGGCACGGGGACAGCGGTGTTGAATGTGGCTGAGGACAGGAACGCTGGACTCCTCCTGCCCACCCCCGGGGGTGCCCAGGGGCAGTCGCTTTGTAAAGTGCTAGGGCAGTTTTGTTAAAGTTAAACGTACAGCCCAGCAATTGTATCCCTTGGAACCCACTCAGGAGAGCTGAGAAACACACAGCCGAGCTCAGCAGTATTATGTACAAGAACCTCGTTCCAGTCTGTTTTCTGTTGCTGTAACCAAATGCCCGTGGCATCTCAGTTTATGTGGCTCACAGTTCCGGGGACTGACATCCCAGCGAGGGGGTGCCCCCTCCACTTGCCTCTGTTGGAGGCTCCCCACTCTATCGCACCCTGGTGCGGAACGGAGCAGGGAAGAGGCGCCCAAGTCGGTGCAGGAGGTGCCAAGCATGCAGCGCAGACCGGGTGGTAACGCCCTGCGCCCCGCGGAGGTGACTCCCTGTGGGCACCAGCAGTTCCCCTTCCCAGGGCCCCCCCGAAGTGTTTCTCCCACCTCAAAACCACCGTGTGGGCCAAGCTTCCCACCGGAGGGCTGGGAGGGGCCGTCTGCAAACCACATGCGAACCACAGCAAGCTCCTAGGCGGAAACATTTGCTCGCTCACCAACTGGCGGATGAACAAATAGCATGTGGTAAAGCCACAGGGTGGGATATGATTCAGTGGTTCAAGTGACAAGGGACGGCTACGTGCCCTGAAGTGAATGAGCCTCAAAAGCACCGTTCTAAGCGGAAAGAGCCGGACGGATGTAAGAGGCTCCACACTGGGAAACCCCTTTCACACAGAATATCCAGAAGAGGCAGATCGAGGTAGCTGGAGAGCAGGTCCAGGGCGGGTAGCAGTGACTTAAACCACGCAATACGGAGCAATATCGACGGAGCTGGGCCTTGAAGCAAACTGCAGTGTGTCTGCAGGACTCTGGGGGGTAAAAGAGAAAAGTGTTACTTCATTTCCAGTTACTGGGGGATTTGGTTTGGGTCTTTTATCATTATTGATTCTAATTATATTTTCTTATGATCAGATAACATGCAATGCAGGGTTTTTATCTTCTGTAATTTCTTGGCACACATTCCAGCCCCCAAGCGTCCTGCCCTGGCGTCCACATTCCCTGCCAGCCTGGGAAAGGGATGCTTTATGCCCGATGTGGTTTGCGGGGTCCGGAGAGGTCAACCAGGCCCAGTGCAAGGCTCACATCTATGACTCGCTTCTGCACTGGAAGCATTTCTTTTCCTTTCTTTGTGTTATGTTCCTGTCAAGTACAGAGACACAGGTCTTTCAATTTCCAGCCCAAAGTGTGGGTTATTTTCATTCTTTCTTGTCTGTTTTTGCTGTATCTTGCAGGACGGTAGCTACCTGTTCTCATAGATGGGACACCTTTAGCATGTCCTGATCCCTTTATCATAAAGAGATTTCCCAAGTCACACTCCAGTGTGGGCTCCTTTGTGATCTCACGTTGTTAGAACCACCCCACAATTTTTATGTTTGCGGTTTTTCATAGTGTCTCTTTGCCCCAAATTGTTACTCTTCATTTACTTGTCTTTATATTTAAATATTTCCTCTTGTGTATATAGCAGTCTTGCTTTTTAAAAAATACATCCTGGCGCTGGGGATTTAGCTCAAGTGGTACCATGCCAGCCTTGGACGCACAAGGGCCCGAGTTTGCTTCCCAGTATTGGGGAAAAAAAATCCTGGTAACCTCTATCTTTTTCTATCTTTTTACATGCTATTATTATTACATGGCTATTATTTCATATTTGTATTTCAGGTTCCTATCTGTAGAGCTATATTTATTATGTCCTTTCAACTATTTCTTCTCTCTGGGTTCTGCTCTTTTATTTTTTCTTTCCTGCTTTCCTTCATCAAACGTACTGTAGAATTTCATTTTATTTCTCTCACATTTCCGTGTTGCTTTAATGTGGTGGTATTTGTAAGTGCTTTGGGATTACACTGTGTATCTGTAGTCTGCCAGTCTTTTGAGAGCTCGTATTAAACTATTTCCCATAAAGTCTGAGAGCCCAAAGCTAGAGCGTCCTGTTCAGGCCTCTGCTCTTCTCTGCCACTGTGGCCACGGACGTGACACGTCACGGTGAAATCGCTTGCGATGCCCTTGTTGGAAGCCACTGCTCTGAAACCCTCTGTCCCTCTCTGAGAGTTTCCCTCTGCACCAACCGGAAGGATTCTTTCGTTTTGCTTCCTTGGTGATGAAATCTTTCACCTTGCTTTTATCGAGCTTGGCTGATGGCCCACTTACGCTGCTCTGTGTGTTCCCGACTGCGCGAGGACTGCTTTGTTCCCCGGCTCCTGAGCCTTTCTGGGGACGGTGGCTCGCGACCCTCTCTCTCTGTCTTCTCTCCTGGTGCTCTGGAGACTTCCCTTAGCCAGGGCTGTGCTCCATGTGCCGGCGGCGAGGTAACACGGGCCTCTGCGTCCCTCTGGCCCACGGGTCATGGACCTCCTTGCATTTAATCTCTGCTCAATACAGGGAAAACTTGAAAATTAATTTTCAGGTCTTTGTTCATACGGCCTGCTCTTCTAGGGCGGAGCGGTGACCCGTGCACTTCCTGCGAGCTCTGCCATGGGCCTCTGAAGAGAAGGGGGCCCTTTCCGGTGTGCCCGGCTCTGCTGTCTCAGCTGCTGCCAAAGAGCCCGCCTCTGTCCCACCACCGGGCCCTGGCGCCCGCGCCGCTCGCCGGCTGTGTCTTCCCTCTGCTGAAGGCTCGTGCTTCCCCGTCTCTTCTTCAGCTCAGTGCTGCTTTATGGCTGGTAGCTAATCGTATGCTGGTCGTCCTCTGGATTCTGTGGTGACACGTTTTAGGAGACACAGCATATTCTCATCTTATTTAAGAAGCATTGAGTCAGGAGGGTGGCGCCTGTCTTTAATTTTAGACTCAGGAGGCTGAGACAGGAGAATTTAGAGTTTGAGGGCAGCCTGGGCTGCACAGGAAGACCTCATCTAAAAAAAAATAATCATTATCATTATGTATGTCTAAAATGTACCAATGAAAATTTTAAAAAGAAGAAAGCCAGAAAAGAAGGATAAGAAGGGAGGAAGAAGCCTTCCTGTCCTATACTAAGGTAGATACTGTCTCGTATTTTCTTCTAGCACCTTTTTAACTCTAGATGTGTGGTTGGACCTGTAAACAGTGGCTGCCGGTGACAGGGCTCTGCTTTTTCTCCAGAGCCTTCCCTGCTCAAGGCCCCTCCCGCTCGTGGAATCTCCGCCCTTCCCCGTGGACCCGCGAGAGCCCCGTGTCCCCTGCGGGGTCCCCTCCGCCCTCCCGAGCCTGTTCTCCCCGCCCGCCTGGCCCCGAAGTCCCCCGGCCCTGCTGCCTAACCCAGCATTGCGTTTTCAGTTTTGTTCATTTCCCTAGAGATGGGGGGGCTGTTCTGGGCCTTTTGTGTGTCCACGCACACGTCGGAAGAGTCTCGTCAGTGTTCACGGCAGACCTGCAGGGCTTCGTGGCCGGAAGCCGCTGAAAACATCCACCCACGCAGAGAGCGCAGGTTTCCGGTGAGTCCCCTCCGATCTCTGTCCACTTCTTTTTCCTTGGTCCCTGGGAGTCACACTGTCTCCATTTCACCTAGAGACCTGCTGCCACTGTCCCCAGATTCATCGTCACTTGACTTCGGACATGACTGTACATCTTCGGCTGGGCTGTTTCCGTCAGGCACAAATCCAACACCTTGATATTGCTACTGTTATGTATTTTTGCGACATGAGTCAAATGACTTCACCAAATGCTTCTATTAATTGTTTCTCTCTCTCTCTTTTTTTTTTCTCTGCAGATGCTTGGACTTCCTTTGTCTCTAATAATGTGTTTCCTTCCTTTTCTGTGTAAGTCCTTTTTCTGTCTTTTTTGCTGCCTCCACACATTAACTAGAGCCTTCTGTGTCATGTTGGATGGGACCGGTGTGGCGCGGCCAAGGGGGTTTTGAGGTTCCGAGCAAAGCCTTTGACGGTCAACTTGAAGTGTGAAGTTCACCGTAGGCACTTTGTAGAGAATGCCTATTAACAAATGAGCTTATCAAGTGTTTAGCCTGAATGGTATTGAAATTTAGCGAAATTATGCATGTTTTGCATAACTTCAAGGGATCATATAACTTTCCCACTTCTTTCAATCAGAAGGCACACTGATTCATTTCTAAATATTGCCTTACCTCCGCACTCCAGAATACACAGCATACTCCTTGATCGCCATGTGGTGACCTCTGTGTTTACCACTGAATTCTCGTCTTCCGATCATCAGCTCAGTGTCTCTGTGCCTATGTAAATGAGAGAGCTCGGATTTCATCTCTTCTTTTTCTAATATCTGACTGTCAGGTTTTATAGATAAATAAAAGGTTAGACTCATTATACACATGGGTAGCTTCCCTTCTTCCGCTATCTTTGGAAGACTTTGAGAGTAGCTCTACTTTTTAACTTAATATTTGGAAGAATTCCCCAGTGACTTGCTTTGAACTTGCAGATTTTTATTCTGTTTTGTTGGTAGAGGTGGGCATGGGAGTAGGGTTGCTAAGTAACAGGGGTAATTCTCCACTGATTATGGGGCCACGAAGACTTTTAAATTGGTTCTTGTGACATAGTTAGAAGATGCATTTTAAGAAATTTTTATTTGAATTGTGTAATTTGTTGCCACAAAGTAGTTCATTGCACTCTTTGATTATGTGTAGGATCTGCAGTGAATTAATTCCCTTTTATCACTCTGGATATCGGTATAGTTTTATTTGATCAATATTTCCCAGTTAAACATTTTTATAATCTTTTTTTTTTTTTTTGAGACAGGGTCTCACTTTTGTAGTTCAGGTTGGCCCTGAGCTCACTATGTAGTCCAGGCAAGCCTTGAACTCAGCAATCCTTCTGTCTCTGCCTCCCGAGTGCTGGGATTACAGGTGTGAGCCAACACGCCCGGCCATTTTTATAATCTTGTTTTAGAAAAGTGAAACAACTCTTGCCTTCTCCCCCTTAATTTTTATTTTTCTTTCATTTAGTTTTCCTACTTCTTTCTTGCCTTACCCTCTTTCTCTTTGATTGGCTGTTCTTTTGCAAGATTATTGAGATGCAAGTTTGGACCCTGGTTCTATTTCTTTTTTTATGTATGTTTTTAAGGCTATTAATTTTCCCCATTCGCTTGGCAATTACACGTCCTGAGAAATGTTTATAGTGGCTACCTTAGAGATTCTAACCTATGTCTTGGAACTTTATAACCCAGTAAAAACTGCCTCTTCTAGTGGCTCAGCCGTGCCAGCACTCTCCGGGCTCTGCCCCGTCTCCTCGTCCCCGACCCGGGGCAGATGATTGACACGAGTGTGCACGGCGTCCGTCCCGCGCTTGGGGAACTGCACACGGTCTAGACAGCAGTGCTGCTGCGACTTCGCATCGCCAAAATCCTGCGGTCACAGTTGCGTTTCACCCTTGACGCGGCTCTGCCTCCCTTTCTGTTTCCTTTCTCTAGTTTCATGGCCCTTCCGGGCAACCATTTCGGTCTGCCAGCAAAACACTCCTGAGCGTTCAAGTTCAAGCGGCTCATTTTAGGTTGATAGCAATGTTTTGTTTGTTTGTTTGTTTTTGCTTTTGAGACAGG
This sequence comes from Thryonomys swinderianus, assembly GCA_004025085.1. Classification (NCBI taxonomy): domain Eukaryota; kingdom Metazoa; phylum Chordata; class Mammalia; order Rodentia; family Thryonomyidae; genus Thryonomys; species Thryonomys swinderianus. Next base: position 4,621 of record PVIC010041570.1, on the reverse strand, counting down.
GTCTCGCTTTGCAGTTCAGGCTGGCCCTGAGCTCACTGTGGAGCCCAGGCTGCGGCCGCGTGCCGTCCATCAGAAAGGCAGCTCGTAAAATCATGGCGCTGTGTCCTCCTTCCTCACCTGATTCACCGGATCTGGCGCCTGAGACTCGTGACTTCCCCAGCATCGAAATGTCCGTGGCAGGAGAACAGGGGGACGGACTGAGAACGTGGGGCGGCCAGGACGGCACAGCTACGGGCGCCCGGGACAGAGGCTGCACGCGGCTGCGGACCGGCCGGGGCCACGGCTGACCGTGTGGGAGGGAGGAGGAGGAGGGTTTCCGGGCTCCGTTTGGTGAGCCTTCTGCTCTGATCGGCTTCTTTCTGGACACCCGCCGTGGTCTTCAGGCGCCTCGCATTCGTGTGCCCACACACGTGAGCACGGCGTATTTCCCACCGCCCCTTGGCCTCGGGCCCTGCTCTTCTGGGATGCTGTCTCTGGGGTCTCGTCTCTATCCGCCGCCGAGGCGCCCCGTCCGTGGGGTCCCCCCGACCGGTGAAACTGCTCTTCCTGCTCTTCCTTCTCATCCAGAGCCCCGTGTGCTTCTCCCAGCATTCACCAGGGGCCTCCCTCGCTCCGACTCACTCCAGCGCAAGCAGCCGTCAGAGGGGCTCCCCGCAGGGGCCTGTCGAGGCCGCCGCTTCTCCCAGCCCCGTCTGCGTCAGGTGTGTGTCGCGCCTACGGGCGCGTGCTTGCTTGAAGGTCAGAGGGCGCTGGGCGTGCGGTAAGGCGCAGCGTGCCCATCTCAGGTCAAGGCCGTGAAATCGGCCGCCTAGATTCACGTTCCTCTTCTGGACCCAGAGTCCCGGGTGGACGCTGGAACACCGGACGGGTTCTAAGCAGCCCACACCAGCCCTGCTGCAGGACGGCCGGCAGCCCCCAAGCCTTCCCGAAGAACGGATCTCCACACCTGGACCCAGCTCCAGAGAGGAAGCTCGCGCTGTCCCTGCGGTCGGGCCCGCATTCTCACAGCTCTCCGTGCTCTGGCCTCGATGCCCGTGTGTGAACCCGGGGTGTCCCTCTGCTTCACAGCACAACACACCATGGCGGGTCCGTAGCGTCAGTGTGCGAGGTTTGGTCTGGATGAGGTCTGCCTGCCGCCGTGCCGGTGTGTGGCAGGTGTCCCTAGCAAGCTCTCTGTGCCAGGCCACTGGTGGGCACGTTACCGGGCAGTGACAGGCAAGTCCCTGAGGCCTTGTGCTGCCCTGCGGTGAGCACCCATCATCTCTGCACCCATGGCGGTGTGTGCTGCTGTAGTGCCCACATCGCACCTGAAAATCCACAGCCTCGAGGGCTACTGTGCCCGAGGTCAGGAGGCAACAAGCTGCGGGCCTGGGTCCTTCTGAGGTGCCCAAGCCCCTTTCCCCTGGCTGGGCTGGCACACCCTGTGGGACAGCAGAGGGGGTGGTATGCAGACCCTCGGCCTCTGACACCCCTCCAGTGCCCCCTCCGTCTGGGTCCCGTTGCACTCGAATCTGCACGGGCAGCCTTGGCATTAGCTGAAGGCAGCACCTGGCACCTTTGCCAACACATTACTCAGCTCGGGCCATCGCCCAGCAGCTCCTGGTGGTCGCTTGTCCCCTAGGATTTCCTCGTGCCCAGGTCACTGTCTTGCCTGTGTGTCTGTCCCTCTGTCCACGTCCTCTCCCCTTTTTACAGGCCGTGAGTCACACTGGACGAGGGCGTTGGGGACACATGGGGACCAGGCCACCTGAGTCCCCTAGGATCTGAGGCTGATGTAATTTGCTTGAGGAACAGAGACAATCATGGAAAACCACAGGCTTCCTGTGGTTCTTCTCCTGGTTTGTAGAAAACTCGCAGACACGGCACTCCCAGGGCGAGGTGACATCTCTGAAGGCAAGACAAGAAACGGAGGCATCTGTGCGCCGGGCAGGACCGGCTCCCCATTTACTAGCTATGTGTTTAAAGGTCTCGCTGGTCCGTGAGAAGTACAGGACTCCTTCCCCGTGCTCCTTGCTTGCTAATAAAAGTGGCTCAACCTTGGAGATTGTTTGGCCCGTCCACTAGAGGTGGGCTCCTCCGGGGGCCCTCGTCCCCTGAGGATTGTCTCCGTCTTTCTTTACTCCCTGTCACTCCCCCTTTGCAGATATCTGAGCGTCTGATCAACGCTGGTCACAAGGGCTCACTCTAAAGTCTCCCTCCGATCTGAGTCGTCTGCAGAGGCCTCGGTTAGTGAAGGTCCCACTTAGGCTCGAAGCGTCTTCTGAGGGGTCACAGGCTGCCAGCCTCTGCCCTGCCCTCCCTTGGCTTCCCTTTTGTAGCTGCAGCCACGGACCCTGCACAGGTCCGGAGGAAGCTCGGGTCTCTGTCAAGTCCGGGCTTTATGGCTCTCTGCCCTCACACACGCTCACGCGGACCTCAGGCGCTGGCTGGGTGTGGCGGGAGGACACTTCTCCTCCGTGGTCGTCTCCTCTGGACTCAGCATCCTGGAGGCAGCACAAGGAAACCATCCAGCAGATGCCGACTGAGAGGCTGCTGTCGGTTCTGGCCGCTGCTTAGGGACGGAGCAGGGCCTGGGACACAGGAAGGGCTGGCGGGTCTCAGAGCCGGAGGAGCCCGAGGAGACGTGATCAGGAGCTGCTACAGCTGCGGCCCCAGCCAGAAGCCATTAGACCGAGAAAGCAAGCAAGCCCCGAGCAGTCGACAGAGACTGGGATTTCGCTAATAAGACCATCTCTCCGCCGCTTCATTACTTATGACAAATGCACCATATTAACCTAAGATGTTAATAGCAGCACAACCACTCCTGGTGTATATGGGAACTCTCTACACCGACTTTCTAATTTTTCTGTAATTCTACACTTGTTCTAAATATAATTTATTTAGAAAGAAAGGTCGCCTGTAGTTAGCAAAGTTTTCACCGAGAACGCGGGAGGAGCGCCGGAGGCCGAGGCGGGACGCATCCGTGTGACGGCGTGGCGGTGGTGTCGCCCCTCCCGGAGCACAGGACACGGGGCTCCGTCCTCGCCAGCGATGGCAGGGAGGGGAGGGGAGCTGCTCCCCAGCGGTGCCGGCTCTGCCCTCCCACGCCGCGGGCGGGAGGCGGGACCCTGCGAAGGAACAGTCTGTCACAGACAGGTGGCCGGCGCCGCGCTCCTCCTGTCACGTCTCCTTCCTGGGCCTGACGCTGAGCTCCAGCGAGCGCGGCCGGAAGCCGGAGCACAGCGCACAGCCGAGGAGCACGGAGAGCTCTCGGGCCTGGATCGCCCGGCGTGGCCTGGCGCCTCACCGGGCATCGGTGTGGGCGGAGGACAGGGAGGGAGGAAAGCCCCACTCGGCTGTGGCCCTTCCTCGGGGAGGTCGAACTCCTGAGCAGAGAGCCGGAGGCGAGGGGCAGACAGCTGGCGCTGGGACACGAGCCTCTCTTGGGGAAGCGCCCGGCTGCCAGCGCGGGGGGGGCCATCAGGACCGGCACGCCGCGGGGCCACGGACCGGGTAAGACCCCGGACCAGCACAACCGCAGGAACGTGGCGAATGCGTGGCTGCACGCACGGCGGGGCGTACGCACAGGGCGGGCTGCCAAGAGGGACGGGGACCCCCCCCGGCTCTGATCGCGCAGCTCAGCTGAGACCTTGGACCGGGGGTGCTGATCACAGAGTCCATGTCCCGCCTGCCCCCGGGGCAGGGCGCGAGGGGCCTGAGGGCCACGTTTCCAGGGGCAGTTAGGAAAGCGAGTCCCCGCTGAACTCCCACAGCCCGCTCACCCGCCTGCCACTCGTGAAACAGGCGAGCGGCGCGGGACGTGGTGCAGGCCAGACCTCGCGGGGGGCCCGGCGTCACGCAGAGAACCCCGAGAAGGTGACCGGGGCTGCGTGTCCAGTACCCCACTCAACGCACCCCCTCTGACTCCACATCCCAGCCTCCTCTCCCACAAGCGGGGTGTTGGGGCTGCAGGACAAGCGGGCTGTGCCCCCGAGCTGGACCTCAGCCCTGTGCTGTCCCCTTTCTGAGTGCTCTGGCCAGGGTGCTGGGCTCCTGGTGACGGCCGTCCCTGCACTGTCCTGAGACTTCCCCTGGTCTGGGGGTTCAGGCATGTTCCGAGCCTGGCTCCACACCCATGGCTTCTGCATCCATGAGCAGCCGGTGCCAGCAGCGTTGTGCGTGGCAGGGAGAAGCCAGAGTGCCAGCTGGGTGCTGCGCCTCCCGGGATCCTGACTCAGACCCACGCGCCCCGCTCCCACGGGAGGGCCCTCTCCCCCCTCCAGCCTGCGTAACGTGCGGGGCTCCTTCGTTGCTTTCTGCAGGGCCAGCTCTGACCTCGTGGATCCCACGTGTACACTGCATCTGTGAAGCAGCGTTTTCTTTTCTCCACGTGTGGCCAGTCCAGTCCACTGACTCACAGTGGCCACATCTGTCTGAAAAGGCATCGTCTTTCTTCCACATCCTTGGAGGTCAGGGGCTGCCCAGACCCGGCTCTCTGATCACACGCACAGGCAGCCAGTCAGCTGCTGTGACTCAGGAGCCTGTGGGTTTCCGGGCACCGCAGGGAAAGACGGGGCCGCTGAGCCCCTGCTCCAGGGAGGGCACAGGTGTTCTCCTGGGGAGACGTGGTTGAGGCCGGTAC
>PVIC010041569.1:0-16117 GCA_004025085.1 Thryonomys swinderianus | reverse complement strand
TCCTCTTGTCTCTGCCTCCCGAGTGCTGGGATTACAGGCATGAGCCACCATGCCCGGCATTGTGGTATGCGGTATTGATTGTTGGTGGGCGTGAGTCTCCACGCCCAGCATTGTATGTGGTCACCAGGGATCGAACTCAGGACCTTGCACTTGCGAGGCAGGCACTGGAACCACTGAGCTAACCCTCTGGCCCTCAATTTTTTTTTTTTTAAGTTTTTTTCAGACAGGATCTCACTTTGTAATTTGAGTAGGCCATGAACTCATTATATAGCCCAGGCTAGCCTCAAACCCATGGCAGTCTTCCTGTCTCTGCCTCCCAGGTGCTGCGATTACAGATCTACACCACACCCTGCTTCCTCAATATTCTTAGAATATACTCATTGTTACTCAAATTTATCAAACACAAACATTATTTAACAATTATAATAGCTTCCATTTTGGATATTTTTATGTACAAAGCATTTCATGGAGTACAATACAGTTGTATTTTCACAACAACCCAGAAGTATAGATACTTTATCATTGTTCTCATTTTATAGTTGAGGAAATGGAAATTTAAAGTAATAGGCTGCTTACTAACTCAAGCATGTACTTATCCAGGGAATAATATGACACAGTTGTTTGAAACAACAATATAAGTAGCATGGAAATTTGGTTATAAATCAGTATGTTCTCAAAAGGCCACAAGACAGGCATACTTTGAAATATGGTCAATTCACAAGAAAGAAAATGTAATAGGGTTATAATGTTTCTTTGGATAAGACTGGCTATGAAAAATCAAGGTAGAGATCAGGGTGGCAGGAATAACAGACAAATAGAAAAGACTCTGGGCCCAAGAACTGGGTCAGTCTGCTAGTGAGAGAAGTGTTGTGGGAGAGAGATTTTGAGAAATTGGTGGATCTGGGAAAAACAGGGCTTTTGAACATTAGAATTTTTTTTTTTCTTGCTGACAATTGGTGACCTTCAATGCTTTCTTAGTTAGGTTTGTTTTCAGCCGTCAGGTACAGGATGAGTTCAGAGATGGTACCCACCTGGGTGGTAGAGAAGAGAAAGGGACATCTGAGGAGGAATACGTGGCCTTGGTCTGAAGTCCACAGATGCTTAGTGTGGAATCCAGTTTAGACTGTACCTATGTTTTGACCAGAACCACATTCAGAATTAGTTTAGTCAAAAGCTGGTTAATTCACTCTCGGCAACCCAACTTCTAAAGCTTTTTGATTTCTCTAGGAGTAAGCAGAAAATAATTAACCCTCTGTGAATTGTTTTTTTAATTCTGTAGCTTTTCAGTGTCATAGATACAAGGAAACTCATAATTATAGGTCGTTAGGAATTTGGCAAGAAGCAAATTTTTTAAGCTACACTCTAGAAAATTGGTAAGAGGCTTTGTGAGTTGGTTAAGTATCTTGGAATAGGCATCCTGTGTGGGTAATGCTGCCTTCTTAGTCACATTATACTCATGTGAGGTTGGCCTTGGAAAGGATCTGGCCCATAATTCCCACAGTTGGGACTTGCTGCTGGGCTACCTTTTGTTAGACAGGAAATGCATTAAGAAAAGAAAATCCTGTCGATGTGTTCCATTGCTGAGTACCACCCACCATATCTTCCCACCAGAACAGGTACCAGCAAAAGTTGTTAAGTAAATTTAAGCCACTTTCCCTTTGTTTGGAAATACAAAAGTAGAAATGTCCTGGATGTCAAAGAGAATTCTACCTAAGGAACATATCACATGCAGCCAGAGGAGTAGAGAAGTGTCTGAACTAAGGCAGCACTGAGCACCATAACCTGAAGGTTAGAAATCCTTCCATATAATTTTTATGATTTAAGTCACATTTGTTTAGAGGTTTTTACATTTCTGGCTAGCTGTTAAGAACTGAAGGACAGATTTGTACATGGAAAAACTGAACGTGTTATTTGTACTAGCAGAGAGGCTTTGGTTTCTACTATAACAACCTCCAAAGCTACATTTTGTATGGGTGGAATGTGAGCAATGATGACATTTATTTCATAGTCTTGTTATAAGGATTAAATTAGATAATCTACCTAAGTCAACAGTCCTGGTAGCTAGCAGATAACAATTTATCAGTAAATGCTGTTACTTCCACTCAGTGATAATTCAAGTGATAATAATGGCACACATACTGCCCTCAAGGTGCTCAAAGTCTACCACACAACTTTTCCAAAGAGGCTGGAGAAGATATTTTACAGGACATGGATGCGACCCAAGGAGATGGAAGTCAGTTTTAGCAAAAGAGCCTGAAAGCCTCATGACATAGGCAGACTGGGACAGGAGAAGGGACTTGAGAAAGGATGGCTCACGCAGACAGGTCAGCGTCCACAGACGTGGATGCTACAGCTAGGGCTATTCTAGGTATGGGAACAGTTCTTTATAGGCAGAACGTTGGACTGTGGGGCACAGAGACTAAGAGGAAGCTGCCACATCATGGAGGGCTGTGCTATGATTTTGTCCTTGCAATAGTGTGAATTTGAATGGTTTGTGTATTCTCCAAAATTCAAAATGTGGAAACCTAATCACCAGGGGACCGATATTAGAAGGCCTTTGGAAGGTGCTTAAGAAGGTAATGAGGGCTTTACCCTTGTCAATGGAACTAATGCCTCATCAAAGCCCTGGAAGGAACAAGCCAGGCCCCTTGTGCCTCCTGCCTTCCATCATGCAGGAAGACAGTGATAGGCTGTGGAAGCAGAGAACAGCCCTCACCAGGCACCAAAGCTTCTGGCCCTTGATCTTCGACGTCCCAATCTCTAGAACCATGAGAAATGAATCTCATTATTTATGATGTTCCCAGTCTGTGTGTGTTATCCAAGTAGGAATGGACAAACACAGGGCTTCCACAACTATTCGTAAATGTTACCAAGGATCACATGAAGTAGTATGAAAAAGAAAAAAATTCTTGCTCAGGGCAGTGTGAGTCCTAAGTATCAAGGCAGGAGAACAAGGAAGGCAGAGGCCCTGCTCTTGCTCCAGACTGTGACTCTGAACAAGTTTATTACCAGTTTCCTTATCTACTGATGGAGAACAGTAAGCTCACACGCCCACCTCACTTGAGAGGACAGGAGCGCTGAGAACATCTGCAGAAACGATGAGAAGACACCATGGGAACTACGAAGCAGCCCTGGCATCTGATACAGTGAGAAGAGGATGATGCCAGTCCCACTACAGTAATGGTGAAGGAGGAAGCCATGGGTTATGATGATAAAGAAGCTGGAAAAAGACAACAGTAGACATGTAAATAAAATGTAAACATTAAGCATCAGTGTGATGATTCACTTAGGGAGGTGAAGGGAAGCTGGGGTGGGCAAGAAGAGAAGCCCGCTCCTGCCGACATCAGAAGCCCAGCTGTAAGTGGCGACTGCTTCGTTTCATTGTCTTATGTTCACACCATCAAAACAGCTCAACAGTGGAAAGAAACCCTTGAACTTTGGAGCCTCCCCGGCAACCTCTGTTGGGGTCCCTCCTGGGTTGCGAGAGCTTTTCTTCATTTATACTCAGTTAATTCCCCACTGTTGTCCACTGACTCCATCCTTCGTCATGCGAGGACAAGAGCCCACAGAGAACACTGGTTACACTACCAGAGTTTAAGGTCGCAGATAGAGGAGAAAGCGGAGGGAAGTGACAAGGAGAGTAGAGCTGAGGATCCTGCTTCCAGGCAGAATCGTTTAGCAAAACTGAGAATCTACAGCAGACTTCAAAACACAGAGCTAGGGTCCAGTGGGCGCCACACTGACTTGAACTCTTCAGTTAGGTTTTGTCATTGTGGGTAGTGACTGGTGACAGACCAGGGTGTTATGGCGTTTGTGTGGCCCTGAGCCAGGTGCCTCAGGGCCAATGTGTGAAAGAAATTACCTCATTATGAGACGAAGTTCACTGTGAGCCCAAATGACCAAGCAGTTTTGGCAAACAAAGGGACTGACTTTTTCTTTTATGCAAAAAGGTTTTCCAAAGTTTGTATTCCGTGCCTCCCAGGATGATTTCTAGGTACGGATTCTGGCATGTATTCCTGGTTAGCAACATCAACTTTCCCCCTAAGAATTAATAATACTGTTGTAATTGGCTTTGGCTTTAAACTTGTGTTTTTGTCCTCAAGGAGAAAAAGTTGAGTGTGGGTGGAGAAAGGTCATTAAAACCCTAGGTTTTGACTGCACAAACAAAGAACGTAGGAACTTCACTCACTTCAGGTTTGCAGCTGGCATCCGAGTCAGGTTGGGCAAACCCTGAGGTGAACACCTGAACATCTTGGGAACAGGGGAGGAGAGGCAGAGGGACATCAGGGAGCCAAGGCACAATTAGCATGTTCTGCTAACATTGTAGAATTTGCTGTAGGTGGAAGAAAAGGCCTCAGTGGGCTCTGGAAGGCCACCAAAAGCTTTCTAGGGACTGTATTTTATTCACATTTATTTTCTTTGCCTTTTAGCACTGTATTTGTCAAATAAATCAGCAAATATTCAGTTTTATGAATTTGGGGCAAAATGAAAGAATTAGCAAGTAAGTGGAAGAAAACACTGACAGACACTGATATGGAGCAGAACTCAAAAGAACCTGTGTGATCCCAATCTTGGCTTCATCTTGGCTAGCTGAAGGGCCCTGGGCAGAACCTGTGTTCCAATTCCCTCATCTGTGATGGGAGGGTAATGGTCATACCTGTCTGAGGAGCATTATGAAATAACATGGTTTATAAAAGTCATACAGCAGTGCTTCGAATACAGATGTCCTCAACAAATGGCCACTAGTAATACAAGTATTATTCTCATAACTATGATCCTTATCTGGAAAGGCTGCCTTAATGAGATAAAGAAGAGGACATAGTATAATGATATTTCAATCAAATGGCTACTTGCATCATTACATAGAAAGGGCTGTGAACTCTGAGCCTATTGAAACATTAAATATAGCTAATAGCCACTTAATTTGTGTAAAGTATTAAATGTTTTCAGGGACATTCAAAGGACTATAAATTTGAGGAATAGCCTCAAGTTGACATTACAACTGTATTTACAGATATAGTGATAGATATTAGAAAAGAAAATTTATGGTTCCAAGTTATCAAAATTCAGTATGATGGGGGTCAGAACAAGCAAAGACTTCTCAAAAGTCGAATAATTGGAGAGATCATAAATAGTACATTTCAGATCCACCTTCCTAATAACGTTCTCAAAGTGGATGAAGAGAAAAATAAAGCCATGAAAATGGAAGCTTAATAATGAACACTGCAATTTAAAAACTATAGAAACTCTAAAACTCTAGATCATAGATGCAATGAATGCTGCAGTTATAGACTCTGAAAGAACAGCTACCATAAAATTTCTACATATCAAATTTATGAGATGTGGTGAAAGCTCTACTCAAATTAAATTACACTGTCATAAATGCTTTCATTTTAAAGATTAAGGAACAAAGACAAAGAAATAATCATTACATTTAAGAAGTTAGGACATTAACAAAATATGTCACAGAAAAAGGAAAGGATGAGTACAGATGAAAGCAGAAATAAATGCGTTAGAAAGCAAATAAATGAGAAATGTTAATAAAGCCAAGAGATGGTTCTACAAAAAAAAAAAACTATGTATCTAGGAGAAATGTATTCATTGTAGGGAGGAGAGAAGGAGTGACAGACAGTGAGCAGTGAGATGGTCAAGGTTATCGTCCATTATAAATGAAAAGGAGTAACAAAGCAGAAAGAATTAAAATGTTTAAATGTCATTAAAGTACTTGAATTAAATGCATAATGGTTTGAAATATGTAAATTTTAAAATTTTAAAAGATATAAAAATTCACTCCAGCCTAGCATGGTGGCTCACGCCTGTAATCCCAGCACTCGGGAGGCAGAGGCAGGAGGATTGCTGAGTTTGAGGCTTGCCTGGGCTACATAGTGAGCTCAGGGCCAGCCTGAACTACAAAGTGAGACTCTGTCTCAAAAAGAAAAAAGAAAAAATTAACTCCAGAGGTAGAAAATAAGAATTAGGTAATAATCAAGAAAGCTTTTTTCTCCCTTGACTTCTTGTATCACCTATCACATGAGATGTCTTTTATACGAATCTTTTAAAAGCTCATGTTGTTTTCACTATCCCATAAAATGGATTTGTCAAATTTCCAATTTGTCTTTGGAAACTAACCTAACCATGGTAACTAAATCTGATAGATGAAACACAAAAAATGGCCATTTCCATTATTGTTGTATTTGAGAATAAATACATCCTGTTTAGCTTTCCTGGATTCTGACTAGTCAGACTAGCCAGCACAACTTCTGGAAGAAGTAAGATAACAGATGGACATAGACCAAGAAGAAAGAAGCTTGCGTAGTATGAGAAGCAGGTTAGGAGCCTCACTTCCTTATATATATATATATTTTTTTTTTTTTTTTTTTTGAGACAGGGTCTCACTTTGTAGTTCTGGCTGGCCATGAACTCACTCATAGCCCAGGCAATCCTGAAACTCAGCAGTCCTCCTGTCTCTGCCTCCTGAGTGCTGGGATGACAGGTGTGAGCCACCATGCCCAGCATTGTGGCATGTGGTACTGATTGCCGGTGGGCGTGAAACACCATGCCTGGTATTGTTGTATGTGGTTACTGGAGATCGAACCAGGGCCCTTGCACTTGCTAGGCAGGCACTGGAACCACTGAGCTAAATCTCCAGCCCCAAACTTCCTTATACTTTTATTATCCAATTGGAAGACTCAAGAGAAAAACTGAAAAAGTATTAGAATTAGTGAGGGAGCCTAGTAAACTTTTTAAACTATTGACTTTTAAATCAATTTTAAAGTATTACATAAAACATTCTCAATAAAAATATATCTGGAGATTTAGTAAGCATACCTGGCACCTATGTAAAAGATCTATATATCTTTTCTATAGGGCATAGAAGGGTGATTGAATACATGAATAATTGAATATTAGTTCCTTGACAAAATAGTCTATATTATTACGTCAAATGTAGTAAAATAATTTATAGATTTTAGTACCTAATCATGCAAATCCCTATGTGATTATTTTTGAATTATCAACATAATTAGGAAGTTGATCTGAAAGAAAAATATTAAAATAAGTATGAAAACTTTGCAAAAGAAAAATGACATAGTGGTACTTGATTGATTTTAATATGTACTAAACTATTAAATTTGTATTTAAATATACATAAATTTAAAGCTAGACTATGCTTCAAATGTATGGTAAGATATTAAACTAACATGATAATTACGGATGCCTCTGAACAGAGGTAGCTAGCTATATTCATTTTCTTCTCTGCGCTTTATATTTTATAAACTTTTAAACTGACTTTTTTGGTACATTGATATATACATTATGATCACATTCAACACTGAGAATATGTACCTGCACATGACACATCTTTACTCTCATTTCCCCCTTTCCCCTGCCTTCCCTAGAATACCACCCCTTACACACATAAGCTTTGCTTCCTTTTTTAACCATCAATATTTTTCTTTCCCTTCTTTACTTTCTTCTACCTGCCCTTTTGCTTTCCCTTTTCCATATTTTCTTCCCATTTCACACTATCTATCACACATTTTTGCGCTCATTTACACCTTCAGTTTTTCACACTAAAGAAAAGATGCAGTATTTACACATCTGTGTCCTACTTATTACCAATATGTCCTCAAGTACAGCTATTTGAGTATAAATGACTCAAATGTATCATTATTTATGGTTGAGTAATATTCCATTTTATAATAAAACTACATCTCCTTTATCCAGTCTTCCATTGATGGGGATTTGGACTGTTTCCAAGATATAGTGATCACAAACTGAGGGTCACTTTGAATTCTTTCATATATATACCTAGCAGTGAAACAGCAGGGTCAAATGCAACCTGGAATTCTAGTTTTCTAAGGAATCTCCACACTGATCTCCACAGTGGTTGCACCAATCTACACTATCCCCAACAGTGGGGAAGGCCTGCTTTCTCCCCGCAGCCTCGACAGCATTTGTTGGTTAATTTTGCAATAGCAGCCATTCTTCATGGAATAAGATGCAATCTCAACATTGTTTAAAGCTGCATCTCTCGAATGACCAGTGATGTTGAATATTTCTTCATGCTTCTTGGCTACTTTTACTTCTTCATCTGAAAAATGTCTGTTCATTTCAGATGTGCATTTTTTAAATTGGGTCTTTAAATTCAGCGAGTAACTGATTTAAGTTCTTTATATACTCTAGATGATAGTTCTTTGTCTGAGAAACAGTGGGTAAAAATTCTTTCCCAGCTGTAAGTTGTCTTTTCGCTCAGTTGGTATATTCTCTTGCTGTGCAGAAGCTTTTTAGTAAGAAGAGATCCCAGTTGTTGATTCTTCCTGCTAGTTCCTGTGCTGCTGAAGTTCTGCTCATAAAGTCTTTCCCTATGCCAATGTCTGTCCCTATGCCAAGAGTTCTACCTAACCTATTTTCTAGCGGGTTTAGTGTTTCTGTTCTAATATTTAGGTCTCTAATTCACTTTGATTTTAGTTTAGTTTATGGAGAGACAGATCTAGCTTTAGTCTTTGGCAAGTTGAAACCCAGTTTTTCCAGCACCATTTGTTAGACTATTTTTCCTCCATTGAGGAAGTTTGGATTCTTTGTCAAAGATGAGGTGCTTAGTATATCTGGGGTTGTTTCTGGTCTTCTCTTTAAAAAATTTTAATAATCCTCATGTATTCCTCTTATTATCATAATAAAATTTAATATTTTAAAATACATATAGAATGCAGATAGAAAAGAAGCATTCTAACTGCTGGTTATACTATTTTTAATATGAAGCTATAAATATCTCTCATCACAGTTCCATAAAGGATGTGAATATATTTTGTTCACTGCCCTATCTCTAACACCTAGATCAGTATGCTTTTAATGTATACTCAATAAATGTTTGATGGTTGTTGAATGAATATATATCAGGTGTGGTTTATATCTTAGTTTGGATTCTCTACCCTCATCCCAAACAGAAGACGAGCCAATGACTTGGATACAAAGGGGACAATCAATCTAAGTTAACATTCTCTGAACTGTACCTGTAAGGTATAGAGATGCAGTTCCCACCCAGTTGGCTGGGGGTCCACTAAGAAACAGAAACTTAGGTCTGAATGACAGGAGGCCAGGACACTTGTTTGCAAGTTGAAACCATTCATATTCACCGATTGGGTTTTGTGGCCAGGAGCACTGATTTCTCCTCTTAGAGAGAAAGGAGATAAGAAAAAAGGAAAGGGAGATGGAAATGGAAGTAGAGGGGGAGGGAAAAGGGGGAGAGATGATGAGAAGGACTGATGGTGAGGGGATGAGAAACAGAGATAGCCAGACCAAAAGAGAAAGAATAAACAAACACAAATAGACAAGATATGACTGTCTAGTGCTTCAGGCAAGATGCAGACGTCAAAGAGATGAGAATTAGTTTCAAAGGAACTTCACCAAAGCAGCAGCTAAAATCAGTGTTGGAGCCAAAGGTGGTCTTGGGGTACCACAGGCGTCTGGCACAGTTCATTACATGACGGTGCTGCATTAGAAAGGTCTCAAACTGCATATGGGGAAGGATGACCTGTATTCTGTGGAAAAGATGACTAGAGTTGTTCAGGGACTGAAGACTCACAGAGGGTGTCCGTGTTTGGTGTGTGAGAGGTCAGGGTTGGGTGAGAGTGAAAACCTCACTGTGCTCTTTGCTGCTCAGAGCTGCTTCTTGCAGGTCTACTCTGTAATTGACTTTAAACCCTAATAATGATATTCTAACTCTTTTAATGAACTTCAACTGCAGGAGGATAATAGACATGAATTATTTACAACCATTTTTCAACCAGCTATTCTCCCAAAAGAGTGAAGTTTTCTGATGCTCCCGGCTAAAGCTCTTGAAAAATCTGTATCTTCTTTGCTTAACTTACAATGCCTTTCTGGAGCTTTTTTATGCTTAACAAGCTTGAACAAAAGTATCCGTATGTGTTCTGGTTAGTTTTCCTCCAGGCTTTTGGTGCCACCAATTAGATCAGGACTGGTTTCTGCAGCTCAGCCTGGAGTAAAGAACCTGGGTAGAAAAAATCCCTTCACGTCTTCTCTCTCCACAACTCTACAGCTGGGAAAGTCCTACTCCACATGAACACACACTCTACCCCTTTGCAGGGAAGTCCTGCCTAATTCTTCATTCTTTTCCCTTTTTATCTTCTTTGGCTTCAGTCTTCTTAACATGATTTTTCCCACTACACAGAGATTTCCTGGAAAGGGGGAGGTTGGATTCTCAGAGCTTACTTATCTATATCCTGCTTGTTTTGGTCTAACAGATCTCTGTGTTCAGCTCATTTCTGATTTCTGTTAGGAACATACGTAGGACAATTTTAATTTATCGATCCTCCTGGAGTACTGGGGATGCATATGAAAACCCGGTCTCATGCTCCCTGCGAGTAAAATGGCTCCAAGTTTCCAAATAACTGATGATGGTACCAGCAGGCATAAAGAGACAGGAAGCTCTAAAATTACTACCTTGTAGGACTCCTTAGGTAAAAATATACACAATCTAAAAGCCTAAAGTCAAACTCTCTTATTTTTCTCCTGCCCCCAACTGCAGATTGCCTTCCTCCCGACACTCTGTAGACATTAACCCTCTCCTTGCCCTTGGTCTGCTCCTTCTGATACTCCTGAGCCTTTACCAGACCTTCTTCTCTTCTCTTCACAGCATTCCCACTGGAAAATATATGCTTATGATGCTTGCAAAAGTAGGTGAAAAGGAAGCCAGTTTTACTGCTCTTATGTAACTTAACACGATCAAGATGAGACCTGTGTATCATAGCTAAGGGCTTCCCGAACACTTGAGTTGAAGACAGTTTCACAATTTAAAATTTTCCTGGGTCCTGCTAGACTAGACATGCTGATCTCTATCAATTGTTCACCTTGAATCATTTAAAGATCCTGACACCTGGAGAGAAACTGCACAATGTATTAACAGAATGATTGGCAGGTATCCTTAAAGTCTTCTTCTTTTTTTTTTTTTTTTTTTTTTTTGGAGACAGGGTCTCGCTTTGTAGTTCAGGCTGGCCCTCAGCTCACTGTGTAGCCCAGGCAAGCCTCGAACTCAGCAATCCTCCTGCCTCTGCCTCCTGAGTGCTGGGAATACAGGCATGAGCCACCACGCCCGGCACTGTGGTATGTGGTGTTAATTGCTGGTGGGTGTGAGTCACCACGCCCAGCATTGTATGTGGTTGCCAGGGATCGAACTCAGGACCTTGCGCTTGCGAGGCAAGTGCCGAAACCACTGAGCTCAATCTGCAGCCCATCCTTAAAGTCTTTTGCACAAAACTGATTGGTCAGCAATTCAGACTTATAAAGAATACGGGATAAATCAATCTCTAACTTCAGAAATTGCTTGAAGATCATCTTAGGGAATTATTGTCTTCTTCATAAGGACAAAGTTTTCCCGATTGCTCTATTTACAATCAGTGTTGATTTTCTCAAATCAAGGATTGCAGGTTTAATTAGAAAACAAGACAAGGTAGCAAACTTCCCTCCCCGAGGAAGAGAGCTGGCTGCACTTTCTTAATAAGGCCAGGAGCTAGAAGGGAGATAGGCACACAAGGCAGAGCCTAAACAAACTGAGTAAGTAAACTAAAGGCCAGGACCTGAGCAAGCTAGAGATAAGCCTTAGAAAATCAGAATGCGAAGGATGAGCCCCTAAATAAACCAGCAAAAGCCTTGGAGGGCTAATACGCTAAGAACAAAGAAACAAGACAGTCTGGTTTCCAAGTCCAGCTGCAACAAACTGCCAATTGGGTCCCTGCATTCTCTCTGGTTCTCCCACACCTGAGACTATAAAAGTCCCTGAACTTAAACACCTGACTTTCCAAGTGCCTTCACAAGGTGTTCTTTTAAATAAACCACACACTCAGTGGTTCCCTCAGCTTCTTGTTTTGCTTCTCCTTCTATGCAGCCTCAAAATAAGGACCTAAAGAAAGCTGTCTACAATATTTTGACTCAGAAGAAAGAAGATTACATAGCAAAGAGCTCTTCTGATTAATCTATTAGATAAAGTTCTATAACTAGGACACTTCAATGTCTGATATAGACCAAGCCATTGGTCAATACCATAAGGAAAAGAGACACTAGGAGACTTATTATCCTGTGTTATTTTTGAAGGATAAACATTTCAAATCTTTGGGCTAGAGATTTAGCTCAGTGGTTCTGGCACCTGCCTAGCAAGGGCAAAGTCCCTGGTTTGATCCCCAGTAACCACATAAACAATACTGGGCCATGGTGATTCACATCCACCAGAAATCAGTACCACATACCACAGTGCTGGGCATGGTGGCTCATGCCTGTAATCCCAGCACTGGGGAGGCAGAGGCAGGAGGACTGCTGAGTTTGAGGCTTGCCTGGGCTCCATAGTGAGCTCAGGGCCAGCCTGAACTACAAAGTGAGACCCTGTCTAACAACAAAAAAAAATCAAATCTTTGACAGAATGACAAGATTCTGAAAAGGTAGCCTCACAACTCTGCCACAGATTACCTTTTAACACAAAAAGGAGAGATTCCCATGCAATTCTAGAAACAAAAATTTCCATTTCTAGGTACTAGGCCGCTGTAGTCTTTACCACAAACCCTCCAATTTTTCTATGAGCTGTTAGTTAAAATAATGAAATGTTCTCACAGCTAGTATCTCAAGTCCTACTTAGGCTACTTATGTCTCATCCTGTCTTCTTGTCTTCTTTCTTTGCCTACTTTTGCCTGTCAGGAAATTTTGTTGCTTACTGGTACAGTTGTTTAAATACAGCTTAACGAGAACTTGCATATTTCAGTTATTACAGGATATATAAAAATGAAAATTTTATCAAAGGCATTCAATACAAGAATTGACTGGTTAACATGACACCTACCCAAGCAACACTCAGAATAGTCCTTGTATTAACAAACACACTGCCTGAGTATTACTTGGGGTAAACTATTAAGTTGCTAAGTGATGCCCTAGTGAGTCAATCAGAACAAGAACTACTTTCTAAAAGCAGTACTATTAATTATGAATGAATAACCTCTTTCTGGAACATTCAGGAGGAGAACAATACTTAGCCTATAATTTAATGATTACACAGACTGATTGCCCACAAACAATATTTTACATCTACTCCAAAAAGCCCCTGTGTCATAGGATCAGAAAGGCCAGATGGGAGACAGGTCTAGAGTATGAGCCTTTTAGTCAGAATTAACTCAGTAATGCTCTTTCTGAAACTGTCCATGTTCCCACTGAGAAAGGGAGGCTGCTGACAGTCTGTGCCCATCATTACTTCAGACCCCTGGAATGGACTTAGTATCGTATGTACCTACTTCTTAACTGTATCCTGTCTGTCACAAAGACAAATGAGCTTGGTTATGAGGAAAGATGGAAGAAACAAATACTAGGTAAAAAAGAAATAAGAAAAACCCAGATTTTTAAAATTGTACTTTACTGTAGTTTCA
This sequence comes from Thryonomys swinderianus, assembly GCA_004025085.1. NCBI lineage: Eukaryota > Metazoa > Chordata > Mammalia > Rodentia > Thryonomyidae > Thryonomys > Thryonomys swinderianus. The sequence goes on along the minus strand of PVIC010041569.1, from coordinate 2,696 downwards.
TGATTCAAAAGGTACTTGACCCTCATTCCCTTCCAGAAAACTTACTTTAAAAAAAAAAAAACCCTACAGATCTTAAAGACAATAAACCTGTAAATCCAAACCCTAGGACTGGGCCTGTACTTTCGTCTGGAAAGCACACTTCCCCCAACCCCAAGGAAGCAGCAGTGTCACCAGGACGCATACCTCAACCTAAAGCACAGACAGGTGCATGGCTCGCTTGTAACCTGGCACACAGTGGTGACACACAGCCTAGGTCACCCATCTTAGAGATACCCCCTCAAACGCACCTGGCTCAGGCTCATGGTGGATCTCTTCTCCCTGAGCACCCACACTCCGCTCTGGGGTACACCGCACAATCTCTAATAAACACTTCCTGCATCTCTTATTGATGTACACTGAAAATTCATTTTTCAGTGTGGGAGTCAGCAAATCTGCAAACTTATTCTGCAAGAGTGAGATTGGTATCTTCAGACTCAGCCCGGTAACAGATACTGCTTTTGTGAGACACAAGTCATTAACAAGGTAGTTCCTTTTGCTTTTCTATATCATAAGTTTTCTTTACCTCATTTGAACTCCTTGAAACCTATTTACAAAACCAGAATTTACAACTGGTTATAAAGATTTCTATTTAGGAACTCAATTGCAATCTCTCACCAGATTTGCAATCACAAGCCATTCTAGCTTGCTTAAAGCCCATCCCTTCCCAGAAGCTGATTCTGTTCATGATGAAATCGCCACACTTCCCTTTCTTTCTGGTTAACTACTGACAGGAAAATACTTTTTGTAGCAACAAATGACTTGAATATGATTTTGAGGTAACATGGCTTTTAATATCCCCTGTGTATGATTATAAGTATGTTCTTGCCAATGTCTAATTTGTGGTTTAGCTGAGAGCTTTTTTTTTTTTTTTTTCTGTAAATCAGCTACTCTGACAACAGCAAAGAAACTTGTTTGTTTCTCATTTAGTGAACATTCATGTTTATTTTGTGATAGGGTATCTGGTCTGTGGAAGTAGTAATCAATGAATTTCTAAGGCTTTTTCACACAAAATTTTTGATGTTTTCAATTTCCAGGATAAATAGTCAGGATAAATGGCAACCAAAACTGAAACTTATAAAAGCATGACAGGAATGTAAATTGTCATGCCCCAGAGCCGCTCTTAACTTTTGTGGGTGTTAGCTACCCTTTAGGCAGGAACTCCTAGACTGTCCCTATACAAACTGGTCACTGGGAGTTCCATGCATCTCAACAGCTCATATCCGTTTAAGGTCTAAATGAGACCAAACGCAATGTAGAGCGATTTAACCAAGTTACGAACAGCAGATCCGAGGCACTTCCCAATTTTCAGTCACCAAGATTCCTGCTTCACTTTTAGCCAGTGGTCTGGTGCATACATGAAATGGTACCAGTATAAAACTTTTCTTCAGCTTCTTTAGAAGTACTGTTCCAAAATTATGCTTATCACAAATACTGCAGTAAAACTCAAGGATACTGACTTTCAGAATCCTCTCTCCACTTTAAAAGACCTTACACATCTACTTCCTGGGCTTCTATGCCAAAGTCAGGTTTTATCCAAGAATCTCATAGAATTCTCCAGAAATAGTACCATGATAGACACAGAAAGCCATCAAATTTCAGATCAACCTGTTACAATGTTACAGTGCATGGTTTCTACCTAGGATTTCAAATCAGGACCCTTAGTGAGCCAGAAGCTATTAACTACTATACCCTTTATCATGTCTTTTTAAATTTTTATCTTCTTTTAAACAGTATTGAGATATAATTTACCCACCATTGCCCTCTGAACATGTATAATTTTATACCTTTTATCATATTTACAGAATTGTACATACAGTGAGCATCATCTAGTTTTTAGAGTATTTTCAGCATTTGAGAAAGAAATTCTGTACCCATTAGAATTCATTCTTCTTTCCCCATTCCCTGGGCAATCTTTCCTGAAGCTTAAGAGCCACAGTCTATATAGATTCATATCTATGTAGACTTTTTCTTTATAGATTTATTCTGAAAATTTTATGTAAATGGAATCACATGGTCTTTTCTGACTGCCTCTTTCATGTGGTATGTTTTGAAGATTGTCCGTGTTCTATCAGCTATCAATACTTTTTATTGCTAAATAATATTTTTTGATGTAAATATTCCATGTTGATTGAACTGCATTTTCCACATGGCCCCTTCCATCTCTGAAACTGTAGAACTTTTGAACTAGTATCCTGAGGATTAGACACAACTTTCTAAGCAGAAGATTGAAATTTTCCACGAAATAAATAGGTGTGGTATTTTTTATTATAGGGAACTAAGGAGGTAATATTATAGACAGTTGTACAGGGCTAGGCCCTCAAGGGAGTCAGCGCAGATGAGAACACATTGGAATTGTGGCAGGAAGCACATCTGAAAGGATTAAAGTCACAATGACCAGATTTACCTATTTCCCTAAGGAAGCTTGAGATTACTGTTACTGGCCTTTTGCGATTTTCCCTATAAATAAACCATCATCACATTAGGGGTGGGCCATCTTCTCCCATCCTCTAAGACTAAATCTAAGATCACTAAGACCACTAAAATTAAAGACTATAATTTTTGACGAAAGTTAATGATGTCATCATTATGCTTTGCTACTCCTGGATCAACACTAACCAACCAGCTATTCTGGTAATTTTATTTGTTAGTTACCACTT
>PVIC010041568.1:0-16160 GCA_004025085.1 Thryonomys swinderianus | reverse complement strand
ATCTTGTCATTCTTTATGGCAGAGTAATACTCCATTTTATAAAAAAACCACATCTTCTTTATCCACTCTCCAGTTGATGGACATTTGGGTTGTTTCCAAGATTGAGCTATCACGAACTGAGCTGCTATGAACAAGGGTGTACATCTGTCTTTCCAATGTGAGTTTTTAAATTCTTTTGGGTATATTCCTAGCAGGGGTACCCCTGCTAGGAATATACCCAAAAGCATCTTCATTTTTGTGGATCTAACCATAAGGCTAGTGGGTGGTGACCACTGGAATTATGAATCAAAGATCAGTTAAGAATTACAAAGCACCACCCTTCAGTCATAGGGAAGAAATGCCCTTCCCTCCAGGTCATATAGCAGATGGAACTGATGTCTAGACAGTAGACTTTGGGGACACGCAGATTAGGTCTGTATGTCCCTGCTGAACTTTTGCTCCTGTTTAGCCTTTTACTCCATTTACATATGAGAGCCCCCACTTTCCCTTGAATGTATGTCAAGGTAACCACCACACCTGGTTTCCTTGTTTAATACCTCAACTATGGGCCCAGTGTCCTTCAGACAGCAGTTCCTCAGCCAGGTGCATGTGAATTGAAATTAACATTCAAGCTATTTCACTCAACCTACATGAGGTTAAGAGACCGATGCTGGGACTAGTGTCGCTCGAGGTCCTCACAGGCCCAGAGGTCTCGAGCGAAGAGTGGCCGATGGCTCCCATGTGGCAGGAGCAGGAGGACAATCCTGCATGGCCAGCAGTGAGTGCCACGCTATGGAACAGTGTGGCCCTGACTCAAAGCCAGGTTGTGAAATCGCCAGCCTTGCCCTGGTGGTGGGTTGTACTCTCAGATTTGAGCATTACGGGAACAGTGTGGTCTCTGAAGTCAGACCCACATCTGTATCCCCACTGTGCTGTGTGAATGATGGCCAAGGTTCTGTGATGAGTACTGGAGTAGGCATTCAGGCTCTAAGGCTGTCAGGATCAAGGAGACGGATGCAAACACATTCATAGCCAAGGCACACGAGGAGAAGTGAGTTCTGCTAGAATGTACAGTGCTTTGTAAAACTTGGCTGTTGATGGGATTAGAAAGTTAGTGGGCAGTTCAAATGATGGGAGAAAGGGGATCAGTCCAAAGGGATACTATGGGCAAAAGCAAGGAAGTGAAATGAAACAATGAGTGCTTGGCAGGAAAAGAGAGTTGAGAGGTCCTGGGCATGAAAAGGGGTGATTGCAAAATATTGGAAATGTAACTTGAGGCGGCTTCCTGGAGGTCCACAGTTGCCTCCCTGAGGGAACAATGGGGAGCCCCTGGTGACTTTTCATCTTGATTTTGAAACAATTCATTCTGCATTAAAAAAAAAAAACACCATAGCCACAGAAACATACAGAGAGCCAAGAGGAAATTAGCTAGAAAAATCTGGTAGTAATAGATGCAGGAGACATTGATGGCCTGAAACAGTCGAGGGGGAGAGAGCCTGTGTTCTGGCCTTGGGAAGGGGCCACCCTTCGCCGCCTTGGACTGAGTCTCTGAGCAAACGCCATGTCTTTCAGAGCCCCGTGGCCTCCCTTTCTCAAATGCCTCCCTGACCTCCGCCAGATCCTGGTCCTTGCTTTTGCTGAATTTTCTCCCTGGATCTCAATGTTTTCTGCGAGGGCACAGGCGTCTTCGCTTGTTTATTGTTTTGAGGGCAGACTCAGTCCGATCGTCTCTGTTTCCCTAGCACAGAGAATGAAACTTGTCAGGATGAGACACCTAATGAGTAGTTGTTAAAAGATTGAATAGAGGATATTAATATTTTCACGGAGATTACCACTATAAGAGGAGGAATAAGCTTTTAGGAGGAAATGAAATGAAGTCAGTGTTTGATGTAGTGCATTTGGGAGGAGTTATCAGATACAAATATTTGTGGAAATGATGGAAATGAGACCCCAGCCTCATGAGCCTTGGGAGAGCACCAAGTTTATAATAATAATGATGACGATGACAACAGAAACTAGTATTTATTGAGTAGTTCCTAGGAGCCAAGGACTATTCTGAGCACGCCCCACGTACCAATTTACTTAAATCCCCAAAGCTCTTGGTGGCACTGCTCATCTTCCTTTTTACAAATGAGGGAAACCAAGGCTCAGGGTGATTTAAGAAACTCATCTAAGTCCACACAGCTAAGAGCTTGTTGTGGACTCATGGAACGTGAATCTTTTCTATTGTGTTAGAAAAGCTATTGTTTCGGAAGTAGAACTGGTGAAGGACACTGAAGGAAGCTGAAAGTGTTAGTGGACAATCCAAAGGACAGTCCAAAGAAAGGGGAAACATCATTTCTATCATTGTGCTGTGAGTGGGAGATAGCAGGAACACAGTCATTTGGAAGTTTCAAGAAAGATAAATAACATTTAGCCAGAGTGCTTTCAAAGACATTATCTGGACAAGACAAGTGGCAAGGTGTGAAGAGTGCAGAGAGGTGAAGGAATTGGCCCATCATTTTCAGGAAGTGGTTGAGAAGGCTAGAAGAACAAAGACAGATCTGGTTATACAGGAGGGAGAGTTTGTACAACACTGTCACGAGATGGTAGAGCATATGGCTATCCTGTGTATGGAGGAAAGGAGTGGAGATGCAAAGAAGGAAATCACAGGAGATACCAAAGTCCTGGTTTTGAAAGAGACCAAGAGTAGAGATAGAAGAAGAAGGACAGTCAGAAGATTGGAATACATGGATATAATTTGGAAAACCTACTTTAGGAAACATCAGAGAAACATGACCGGGATCATGTGGAAAGATTCCAGCTTTCAGGAAAAACTGACTAGCACAAGGAATGTTATGGACTATGAGAAGAGAAAGGTGAAGGATTTGAAAGTTACCTCGAGTGTTACTTTCTTTAAGAAACACAAGAATGCAGGTTGCCCAGGGGTGATGTCTCCCCGCAATAGCTTCATATTTGATGATAAAGTTGGTCCTGATCAGCTTGTCCTCTTGTCTGGAAAACAAAGACCTGAGAATAAGAAAAATGGTAGATGGGATTTGCCAAAGAATCCACAAGAAGGAAAAGTCTTCTACAGAGCAGGATTCTCTGGTTTGTGCTTGTGTTACAGACTGAAAATACAGATTCTGCCCTGGAGGCACTGGCCTGGAGCTGGAATGAGCCTTCGGCCACTGAGGGGCTGCGTAACTAATTGTCCAAGGGAAAGCCAGAGGCCCTGACAAGCAGGTGACAAGAATTGAAGCTTCAGAATTTTGCCTACACCTGTGTGATGGATGCTCAGGTTCCATAGTTACGGTACATAGGTAAGACAGTTTTCTTGCACTGTTTACCTCCTTTCTGACCTAGATCAAACCAGTATTTAAATTTTACAAATAGAATCAAAGAGTTGTCTGCTCAGATGAGGTGACAGTTATGAGGATAGGGCTGGGTTCTGTGAATCCCTATTCCTGGTGTGTTTTGCTTGGTAACAGAGGTGAGGTTCTAAGCCAGCCTTTGTCCCCTGCTTTCTGAGCTCTCAAGTTTCTGATTTTGTGGCTGCGGCTCTGTGTTCAGACTCTTCCACCTCAGCATCTGCAGTGAGCCCAGAGAGGCAGTGTGGGAGTCCAGCATTTTGTCAGGTCCTTGTGAAGCCATCTACTACCCTCCCCGCGAAGCCTCCCGAATCTTCTAACCCGGGAAGGATCTCATCCAACTTAGGTGTTTGCACAGGTGCTATGTAGAAATGCAGTGCAAATGTTGAGAAACACACAAGGACACTGCACCCCTGGCAGAGCTTTTACCCTGTTCTCTCCAGACACGGGAGAGGAAACTTCCAGCATTCTGAGTGTTTCATCATCCTCCCTGTTAGCTTGAGTAGGCTGCCTCACAGCAAGTGTAGCTAAACCAAGAACTGGCAAAGCAAATGTTTATCTTCAGGGCGCCTGTTTGTATCAGGTGACAAAATGCATCAGGCAGTGAAAAATGCCCTGGGTGGTTTGAACTGAAGGAGGGGCCTTGAATATTTTGAGCATAGCATTGTTTCTAGGTTGAGCAAACTGCTCACCCACAGTGGGAGACTCTGAAGGCCCAAGTGTCTCCTCTACACTTGTTCTTTCACCATACGCAGGTTCATCAGTTAATTTTGACCAGGGTTAATTTGGCAAGATTCTCACCACCTGAGATTATTAAACTATAACCTTTTAAGGAGCAGTCTCTCCAACAGGTGGCTTCAGGTTCTCACAGCTCTGCGCATTACTGACAGGACAGATCAAGTTTCCAGACTCAAGCCAGAGGAGGCAATTGTTACTGCTGTTACTGTGGGGGCTGGGAAAGAGAATGAAAGGAAATTAAAGTAAGTCCAGTGCTTCTAACTCTTCTTCTGGTCTGCCCAGTCCTGCTAGAAGTTGCTCAACATTTGTCCATTCTGAAAGCTTACATACGCAGCAGTTGGTCACAATGCAGACATTTTTCTTTCATATTATAAAGAACATTAAAATATAATAGTCTGGTGATGCACTGGGGAGTTATGTGTGTGGTTCTTGGCCCAAACTATATGGTGGTTGGAAAAGAGTCAACAAAACTGCTCTGTATAATATTATGTCTCTGGTAGAAAGTGGTTTGGAGGGTTTTATGGAGCACAGATTCTAAAAGTAAAATCTTTAGCAAGTCACAACTCTGAGAGTATGATCAAACCTTATACATATAAGCTGAAAACCTCTAAAGGAGAGCAAGTTGTCAAGTGTTGATCTGAATACTGAATATAAACGTCCTCTAAGGCTGATAGTTCCACTTGCTCTTTTTCAGGAACCAAACAAACCAACATTCATCTTAGCATTTCAGGTATCTTATTTATGTGAAAACTTAGCGTGTGTTAGGATCTTATTATGTTTCTTCTAAACTTGTCCTTATTTCTTTCGAGGTGAGTAGGAATAGACTTTTCAGTTCAAGTTTGCTACGCTTGATTCTTTAAACATCCTCCTGCACTCAATTTCTATGACTATTATATTTAACAGCTTTTTCTTACTTTGTATGTTGGGTTTCTTTCTCATTAACCATAGCAGATCTATTCAGAGAGTTCTGTATGGCCATTATTGAAATGTGGCACAGAAAGTTTATCCTGCACATAGTTGTATACAACTATGGTGGTGGTTTTGAAGGGCGGAAGTAGATGTAACAGGTTCCCATAGTATTGATGGCTGTGTGCACATGCTGATCTGAGTGTTGAAGTGAAGAATGGAGTAATGAGGAGTAATGAGGAGCAATGAGGAGACAACACTGGGTTCGGAGACTGGTTTAGTAAAATGCATGATGACATTTGTTTCCTTTTATGTGCTATCTCTGTAATGACAAGAGTTTACTGTGGGAGCGTTGGATTCTTCTCATTTTACCAGTGTCCTCCAACAACCATCCTTCTCCAAAGCTTTTGAATCATACAAAATATGGCCAGAGGCCCCTCCATGCCACTGACTAGCTCAGTTATTTAAATTGTGCTGCTTATAAGCTTGCCTTGCCATATTTGTTTCCCCCGGTTGCCAGGCTGCTCTCTGATCTCTTACCATGAAATCCAAATCTGAAATGCACCATCCCTGGAGAACTATGCAACAGCCCTCCCACAGCCTACTGAATGAAGAACAAAATCCCAAAATGGCCTAGCAGATCCTGTGTGGCCTGAATCAACAGTCTACAGCTTCTGCTCCCACCTATCTCCATCAAGAGTGGCCCAGCCTTTTTGCTCACATTTCAGACCACATCAACACCGCTGGCAGCAGTCCGTGCTGAGAAACCATTCTGCTTTTGCTCCTGGGTCTCTCCTCAAGTGGGGGTCTTACACTTTTACCCTCTTCCCCAGGTGTCAAGACTCACATATATCCCTTTGCCTGTTTCTTTCTCACTGTTTGAACCACAGCTAAGGGGACTGCTTCATTCGGCCTGTTTCCTGATCCCCTTGCACTCAGCCCCATGCCAGGCCAAGCATTTCACCCCCAGTACCCAGAAGAAGTCATCTCCGAATCTGTAGACACTTAAGTCCCTTGTAGAAAGCGGCATACTGTTCCCATATAGTCTGCGATCATCCTCCTATATACTTTGAATTTTCTGTAGATTATTAATCACTCCTAATGTGCTGTAAATGCTACACAGATAGCAGTTGTTATACTGTGCTATTTAGGGAATGATGCCAAGAAGAGAATCCGAACATGTTTAGCATGTGTTATGGTTTACATCTCAAATGTCCCCTGAGTTCTCACGTGTGTGGAAAGTGATGAGATCCTGGGGGTGCTATGCTCATCAGTGGATTCATCCAGATGTGAATTTCATAGTCAAATGTGCTATTAGGAGGTGGGGCCTGGTTGGAGGTGGTCACTGGGGGTGAGGCCCGGAAGGGTGTTGTCTTCCCCTGGTTCTTCCTCTCTCTGTTGTGGGTTGAACAGCTCTCCTCTGCCAGGCTCTTCCTTTGTGCCATTTCTCCATTGGTGCCTGCCGACGATGGACTGAACCATGAGCTGACATAAACCTGTCTTCTTTTAAATTGGGGGTGTCAGGTATTTTGCACCAATAATAAGAAAGTGACCAGGAGAGTACACACATTGTTTCTAATATTTTCCATTCATGTTGACTCCACAGACATGGAATCCACGGTACAGAGGCAGCTGCACCGTGCTTTGTGTCCTCCCTGCTCCTCTCTCACCAGTGCTTTCTCATGCTCTGTACTCCAGGCACTCACACAGGGGACGATTCCAGAAATGATTTGGTTGTTAAATGGATGAAAGGCACACGTGTCTGACAAAGTGGTGACACTTTTGATTCTGCTAAACTAGTTTAGCGGTCTCTATTTAAACTACTTTTGCTCCCCTTTTCTGTTTTAAAGGAAAAAAACATTATATATAAATTAAGAGTTCCATCCATCTCTCTCTCTGGTCCCTTTCATTCCAAATGTCTGAGTTTCTTTGTACTTGCCTATCATGCTAATCAGATGGAACTGTAAAAATGTAATGTTTTACATGTCTGTGGATTTATACATATGACCTATATCACGCTTCAGTTGCTCTCCAACCGCCATTATGTAGTAAAGACTTAAAACCATTAACACATGGGACTCCAGTCATTTTAATTGCTATGATATATTGGATTAGGTAACATACCACGATCTGAAGAACCGTTGTTAGGAACATTCTGCTCCATGCATCTACAGTAAAAATTCAGACAAGGGCTTGTTAACTTGGAAAACATAGTGTCAGCTATGTCAGGTACTGCTAGGTTTCCCACTATATTGTACCAGTGCAGCTCATTTCAAATTGTACCAGCCCTCGCTCAGGCTCTCAATAGCCTAATGACTGCTGCTGCATTTTAGGATAACATACATTTAAATCACTTGTCGCTCTTTGCAAATTCACACAATACATTCCCATTCTCCACTTCAAGTTTCTTCCCTCCCCATAATCTGCTGGCATTCTGTATTATGCATTCTGGTCTCTTTTTAAATCAAGACTGGACCTAAGAGACTGAGGGAGCAAGGTTGTCCCCAGAGACCCACAAAAGAGTATGTTTTCCTCTTGTCAATAAAGTGGCCTCTAATTTACTTCCCATCCATCAGGAACTTTAGCCATTCAGACTCCTTGTGTGGGCTTTGGGGTGAACATCTTGACTTGGATAGTTTCGCTCCAGATTTTCCAAGTCCATGAGAGATGTAAGAAGGCTTTATCAGTAGAGAGTTCATGGTGCTTTATAAGAACCTGAGAATGGAGGCCATTATTTTACCTGGATCCATTCTGAGTGGCCACACGGTGTGCTGATGGAGACCCAGAGCGACAGTTGCAGACAGATGTCTGGACCTCAGGTTTGCTGGACTCTGGGCTGTGATACTCTGCCTGATACTCAATGTGAGAAACAGTGACCCAGAATAGGGTCTACGAGGCCTGACAAACAGCATCTGCTCAGCTCTCCACCCCCATTGAGGCCACACAATGCACCTGGTAGTGAATGTGGATGTCACTTAAGTTAAGCAGACAGGCCACAGGTAGCACAGTGTCAGGCAAAGCAAGCTTTTTAAAGTACAGTCCAGCTAAACCTTTGGCCACATTTATCCAAAATTAATGTATGAATTGTGGCATTTCTTGGGATAAAGATGCTCTTCTCTCTGCACATTCCCTGATTCCCATTTAGTTATCAGTGAAGAATTTTCACACAGAAAAACTGGAATTCCTAGGAGAGGTGGGAGGGGTGCATGCCTATAATCCTAGCACTAAGGAGGCTGAGGCAGGAGGATTCTTGTGTGCTTGAAGCCAGCCTGGACTATGTACAGATCCTGTCTCAAAAATAAATAAATTAATAAAAAGAATTCCTTTTGGCGAGACTCAGCTACCCATCAGACCAGTGCCACACCTGATAACTTGTCAGAGAATAAAAGGATCCAACTATTTACATTTAACGTGTGATTTGTTTCACATTGGTTTTCTTTGCTAAAATCATCTAACTCTTTATTTGTTCCACTTTCCAACAAATGTGTGACAAATGGCGTCAGTACCAACAATCACTTTCCCACAGCTTTTATCATTTCTTTTCCTGATTCAGCAACTGCGTGGCAACTAATCTGAAAATTACTTCCATGTTGAATTCTCTCTTTTATGTTAAGTAATAAAATAATAAACAATTCAGTATGCTGACGAACTTGTGCTTACTCTAAAATAGGCTGATGAAGCCAGCATCTTGCGAAGATGTGAATTACACTGTCTGTGCTTGACCTACTCTAGATTATGAGCCTTTAGCAGATTCAGACCTCATGGTGATATGCAATAGACTCTGTTTCTCTCTTCTTTCTCTCTTATACTCACACAGCACACACATACACACACTGCAAAATAACTGTCCAGTCTGGAAGGTATAAAATGTCTGTGTGGAAATGCCCGGGGAACTTTCAGGGAGGTTCTGTGCAGTTACTCTTCCCCACAGTGTGCCAGTGAAGCAAAGAGAAAAGATAGCTGGCTCACCAAGTCATACAGAGTCATTGGCGTGGGCCTGTGGGCCAGAATACATTTTGAAAATGGCCATGGAGATTTCTCCCAAGGATTATGTGATGATGGGCTCTTTGGTCACTTCAAATTGGAAACACATTTCTTGTCTCCTTCAGACTGGCACATTTAGCACCCTCATACCTTAGAATCCTCCACTGCAGATGGTACAATGACGGACACAGAAGAGCTCTGACTCAGCAAAGCATCACTTTGAGAGGGCGATGGAACTGGACTACAGCTCAAGCCTGTTCGTCACAGGTCCTCCACTTGTTTTATTCACTCACCAAGGGGATATTTTAAGACAAAGGTGTCAAAAGAGAAGGTAAAGATTCTTCTTCTTGGAAACTCTGTAAGTGCACACTAGGTATTACTTCTGTCCACAGTCTCTGCTGGATGAAACAGAATAGCCACTTGCATTTTATTGTACTAATTCTGGCTTTGTGCTCTTCTGTCATAGAACACAGCTAAGCCACTGGCTGTGTGATGAAAGATCAGTTTTCCCAGTGCAGATGACCCGATGTGGAGAAACCAGAGCCAAAGAACTGCAACAGGACAGCGTTTCCTGGCTCATCGTCCATCTACAGAAACAGAGAGACTCTCTCTCCTTGGCTCTCAATTAGTTCAAGAATTTGCTGGAGCCTGCTTCCCATGTGCACACATCCTTGCTGGCCGGAGAAGAGTCTTTAATTTTCTCCACCATGCATGTTGTGGTACTGGTCGCTGGGTACGTGCTTTCTCAATTCTTACTTCTCTCTTCTGTCTCACATGGTGAGAACCTCCTCTACCTGTTCTGATCTACATGACACCGAATGTTCCCTGAGACATCATCTACAGATGTGGGTCAAATCTCCAGACGTGCCTGCTGTGACCTCACCTGCTTTGCTGGGTGTCCTAAGATCCAGTTCAACACTCCACTGAACTGAAGAAGAGTTCTCTATCCTAAGCAGTGGGACACTCTTATGTGGGCCACAAAGTTCACGCTCTCAAGGTTATTTGGTGATTTGTGTAAAACTGCCCATTTTCTCCTCTGATGCAGAGGCTCCAGTCTGCCAGCCTGGACTAGAAGGCAATACACTCTAGGTGTGCTCAGGGAAGTCCTCTTGCCCACCCATTCCCCTTGGACCACCTGCATGTAGATCATGTCCCTCTCTCCTTGGGCCACATCACTTCTCATGGGATTCCTCATTTCCTCGTGGGAACCTTGTCTTTAAGGCAGCATCTACCTTGGTCAGAAGGATATGTTTGTGTCAAGGTGCACCCAGCTCAAGTCCCCAGAGCACAGTACATTTCTTCTGTAACAACCCATGAAGTTTTTTCCCAAGCAGTCATTTTTATTTACTATTATTCACACATAACTTGAGGTATCATTTATGGGACAGTGTGTGCACCATGGAAAAATGCAGCCATTGTGTGCTGGTGAACTATCAGCAATAAACTTGGGGTAGAGGGCAGAAACCCTGATTTGTAGCATCTGCTGATTTCCATGTTGTAATATTCCTACAAGTACCAATATTCAGCCAGTGACACACCAGCAGTGAAAGAGGAATTGGGAAGAGTTGATCATTAGGGAGAATACAGTTACCTACATAGTATTTCCAGCAAACAAATGGAAGATTTGTAAATAATCTCAAGGGAATAAGTATTAGTAAATAGTGTTAGTGTTTGTTACTTTTACTTTAAATATAATTTATTTAACTGTAAATGCATATCACACAAATTTTATGATGACTAAGTTGAATATACACTCACAAAATTCCTTCAACTTTAATAAGCAACTCTCACAAGCCAGTACTCCACTGAGCATCATATAATGATACGTGGCAGATACTTATATTTCAGAACCATGTAAGCGAGCATTGAAACTTGTTAGGCGTGCACATATAAAATAAAACACTTCACATAATACCTAGCACATGGGTGCTCTATAAATTCTGGGTTAATGCAAAAGAATAGTCGTAGATGATAGAAGAGAGATGAAGTATCTGGTGCAACGTGTAAGGAGTTGGTGTTCTGAAGCAAATCAAAGCTTTTAGTCTAATTATCCCCCAACTGTGTGCAGAGTTTTTGCCCTGTTCAGGGAGATCATATCCTGTGGTTAGAGTGGGAGAAGGAGGAGGGAGGCCCATGACATCATTTCTCCTGTGCTCCTCAAATGGTCCTCATTAAGTTGACTGCACAGACTATAAAGAGGGATTTTAAAAGCCTGGAACAGTTGAAGGCAGACAATCTCTTGTTCAGAGGATGAAATGGGGGTAAACCGTAACACATGTACCAAATAATATAGTCTTTGTTTTATGTATTCATTTATTTTCCTCTCTTCTTTGCCTCTACATGGGAGAGACAGAACTTGAGGTCAAGTCCCAGGCCTCTGCAAGCCGAAGGAGGAGGGGGTGGTCCACAGCCCCTCTGGCAGCAAGGCTGGGGCTCTGCACAGTGGCAAACTCCCCAGTTAAATTATGATGGCTGTTTGGACCAGACAGGTCTCATGCTTTATGGAACTGATAGTATTCAGCGTTTAAAACCATTAAATTTGCATCTTGGAAAACCCTGGCCAGGAAAAGGTAAAAAGGTCAGTTTTTCATAATGGCTCTCAGAGCCCAAAGCGTATCTTTCCTCAGGGGCTGGCTGGAGCACATTTGGCTTTTTGTTGTAGTAGGGGTCTTGCCTAATTGAAAATCAGCGAGATAAAAAGATCTTTTAACAAGAGCACTTCAACTCATTGACAGATATTTTCCTACTGATCATTAGGACTAGGAGCTAAATACAGTGCTCTGCTGTGAACAGGATGAATCTTCACATTTAAGCTTGTGAGGCTTTTTCCCTCGAGTTTCATGGATGTTGTCAAGCTAAGCTGCTACTTAAGGCAGTACAGAACAAAAAGTCAGTTTTCTGACTTGCTTAAGCCGGAACTCCGGAACTAAACTGGGGTTTCATAATTTTATCAAGTCACTGACAACTTATTTAAAGAAAATGAGTTTCTGGCCCTGATAGTTCTTAAGTCAGTTACTTCCTAGAAGGATTAATTCTCCCATGATGTGTCACATGGAGCCCAGCACTCGGCATGCTGTTCAAAATGGGGAACGGACACCACCACGGCATGAACTGAACTTTTCCAAAGTATTTTCATCTGTCAAGTCCCCATCAAGGACATGAGAAGCCTGGTGACAAACTTGGGAAACTGTCTTGCAAACCACACCGCTGACACAGAAGTTGTTTTTAAGAGTACGTAAGCAACAGGGAAGCTTGACAGTGAAAAAGCAAACACTTCAATTAGAAAATGAGCAAAAGACATGGAGAGACGTTGCATGAAGACAGACTGTATTTAAACACCTGGAAAATGTTCACTGACATTAGCAGTTGGAGAAACACAAATTATATTGGAAATAAGATATTACAACATACCTGCCATAAAGACTAACATTTTAAAAAATGACATACGTGGGAGGAGTGATTTGCCTCCAATCCCAGGACTTGGGAGGCTGAGTCTGGAGGCTTGTGAGTTAAAGCCAGCCTGGGCTACTCCATGACTTAGGGGAGCCTGAGCCCATGGGGAGACCCTCTTGAAAGCAGGCAGCACTGTGTGCTGTGGAGGATGTGGAGAAACTGGCTACTCTTCCATTGCTCTGGGGAACATAAGGTGGTACAGCCACTCTGGGGAACAATTTAGCAGTGTCTTAAACTAAATGTTCAATTTCCATAAGATCTCGCAGTTATACTCATGGGTATTGATCCTGGAGAAATCAATATTTATGTTTATGCCCAAAACTTTTACATGGATATTATGGTACCTCAACTAGCAATAGTCCAAAACTAGTAACAGTTTAGGTGCCCTCCAAGCATAAGTGGTTAAACAAACTATGGCATTCCTTACATAGACCACCACTCAGCAATAAAAGCTGCAGCTGACTAATACAGTATTTGCAGCAACTCAACAGATCTCTAGGAAATGATGATAAGTGAGGAAAATCATTTCCTCAGAAGATTATATACTATAGATTCCATTTTTACAAAATTATTGAAATTGCGAGATTATGGAAATGGAGAAGATTAGTAGTTGTTAGAGGTTAAAGACAGGCAGAGGCACCAAGAATGAAGGGGGGAAGGTATTATCAAAGAAACCAGGTGAGTCTCAGCACTGGGGTGAAAGCAGGGCTGTGAAGCAGGTGGAAGTTCTCAGAGAGCAGACGGGCTCCTGGCTCTGAACACACAAAGACTGAGACGTGCACGTGTGTACCTTGTGCATCCCCACTCTCCCCATGGCTGGCACATCTACAGTTCTCTTTGTTCACTGACTAAGTCACTGACACAAAATCCACGATATGCTTAAATCATTTCCTAATGTTTTCTCTGAAACAAACATGCATCTTTCCAAACAGGTATTAAAGCAGAACTGATTATACATTCAGTACACACAAATGACATATCACCCAGATAATTACTGGCAAGGAAGAAAATTCCACAACAGATAATGAATAATCCTTTCAAGGATTTCAGAGAATTTCAATCATCTTGATCTTATGCAAGTGACTGGGTATACCTGGAAAAAACATTAAAAATTTGGGAAGATTTTTTCCTCTTTTTTTCTACAGATGAGAAAAAGTGATAAACATAATCAGGGCCTTCCACAATTTTACATGAAGACATATCATTTGTATGTTCTTTTGTTTTTGTTTTACTTTTTTTTGAGATAGGGTCTCACTTTGTAGTTCAGGGTGACCTTGAACTCAGTATGTAGCTCCTGCAGCCTGACCTCAAATTCAAGGAAATCCTCATGCTTCTGCCTCCTGAGTGCAAGGATTATAGATCTGAGGCATCATGTCAGGTCCCATAGAGATGGTATTACAGTGCAGTCAAATGTACACTAAAAAGGAATAAAAAATAAAAATCTATATATTTGTCACAATTTTAGATGAAACAGAGGGCAGTATTCAGCCTTTTTCTGTTTTGTCACATGGCTTACCTACATTCCAATCTAACAAACACAGCAGTGAGATGTGGTAGAAAACAATATTCCACTTACATTGCCTTTTAAAGAAATTGAAAGGGTTCTATATATGTTTAGTTATTGAAAATCTTATGCCTATGGGTGGTAGATAGAAATGTAGTAGATTGTCTATTTGAGCTCATATCTTATGGAACAGTAAATTTATTCTGTGGTTGACTGGCTCAGATGGGTAGAAACATCAAGATACATCATATACAGGTACAAATTCCCAATGAGGAATGTTATCATAATGTATTTCTAAAATGTACCAATAAACTCAATTTATTTTTTAAAAAGGTCATAAACTGCTCTTATGTTCAGTTAATTGCGCTTGTGTCTACTGATACAAATCACTTCACCTAAACAGACCTCACCATCTTGTTACATATTCTGTTGCTCACAAAATATATTTATGAAATTATTCATTATTTTCCGTCTGGTACCTTTGTTCAGAATCCATTGAGAAATCCTTGTGATTATGGAACATAGTCCAAAGGAATTCCACTTCAACATCCAGGTGACCAAGTTCCCCTCAGACATGGCGAAAACGACGGGGTCCCTTCTGCAGAGCCAGTCCCACAGCTCCGATACCCACATGCCATGTGATAGTGCACAGACGGGAGAAACACCGCACTCAGCTTTCTCCCTCCCAGCTTAAAGTTAATAATCCTGTGCAGTGTGGGATGAAAAGTGCTTGTGGAGAAAAATCCTGAACCAGACGCAGAAATCACTAAAACAAGAGCAGTGTATTTGGGAAATGAGAAGACGATAGCAATAGTGAAGTAAAGAAGGGTGGTGAATACCAGCCGGCTAAGCTCTCAATGAGAAATAGCTCTGTGGGCTATAACCCACACTCTTCCCTAAACCAACTGCGAATAATAAATTAGCTGAAGCTAGATGAGAACAGATAACCACTTTAAATATGAGAAGGAAATGGCCACAGCTTCAAACCACAAATTACAAAGTGAGCCTCCAAAAGTACTAAGAGATTTGTACCACAGAAAATAGGGGGAAGCTGAGTGTCCACACAGGCCCATTTAGACATCAAGCAGGATATAAATTCTCTTAAACATCAGTGCTATTGTCTCAAAAGGTCCACTGGGGAATCTTTAATTAAAGAGGCAAGAGCTCCAACTTGGGAGCAGACCTAGAAGTAAGGCTTTTGTGTGGAATCCTCATCCAAATAGCCTGGAATGGCCAGAGAAGTAATCATCTATGATCTATTCTTCCAGCCTCATCAAATGAGAGGCAAAGGGAAGACAACGTGGCATATAAGGGATTTCACAGTAAGGAAGTCTGAGTTTTTGAATACTAGACTGAAAGGAAAAAGAATGGGCAACTAGCTAGGTCAGAAAAAAAAAACCAGACATAATACAAAAGTATTCAAGATAAAAACCTTGGATGGTACAATTGTCTACTTGTTAAATCAAAAATTGTGTACAGAGAACCTTGTTCCAGAATCTGTGCTCTGTTGGTGACCCCACAGTAAAGATGGAGAAGGTGCCCATTTTCAAGGAGTCTCATTTCTGGAGTGCAGAGATGCATCTGTATCCCCACGTCATGGTTGTTAGGAGGGAGGGAAGGAAGGAAGGAAGGAAGGAAGGAAGGAAGGAGGGGAGAAGGGAAGAAAGAAATAATATGTTGAAATGAAAAAATATAGAACAGCAAAAGAATTTAACAAGTACATTAAATATAATTTTGACTTCTTCAACATAAATATTAATTTCACTTGAGAAAGTAAAAGCATATGGAATTTTAAAGACTAAAAGTGAAGACTCAACTGAAAACATTGCCCAATATTAAAAGTCCTAGGAGAATTTACAGGCACTGAGAACATAGTTCTGGTGTCAGCCACTTCAGGAGAGGAAAAGGTCTTAGACCTGTATGAAGTGCTAAGAGATGAGAAAATCAAGCTGCTTTCCTGGAACAGTGATGAACTTTTCTGTCTTTATGATGTAGAAGAGAAGCTCATCCTTGGGAATTTGTGACCAGCCTCTCACCATCACATGAATCTAGAGCTTTCAGTTTGCACAATCTAGGCAGCCCAGGAAACTCAGGGTGGAAATTAAATTAAGGTTATCTTAAATTGACCCCTGGAAGAAACAAAGGCAACATTTTCCTGAAGAAACATCACTTCAACCAATGCTCATCAGGATTCCCACAGACTTAGATGACTACCAGCATCCTGATTTTAGATGAATAATAACAAC
>PVIC010041567.1:0-16067 GCA_004025085.1 Thryonomys swinderianus | reverse complement strand
GAGTTACAACGTTATAAAACTTAAAGCGTCCAGTTGTCAGTAACAACAAGATTTTAAGCATTGAAAAACTGATGTATTCACAGGAGGAAGAAACGAATTTGAGAAAAACTCTCTCTCTGAAAAGCCCCAGGCATAAGAATTAAAATTTCCTAGCTATGGATATTCACAGCTAAAGATGTTAAAGATGTATGTTCAATGAGAACTTGAGAAAATCTGGAGAATAGCATATGAATCATTCAGAAATGCCAAAAAATCAAGCAGTTCTAAAATGGAAGGGGAGATTTGGGGTAGAAAAGTAGAGTAACTGAAATGAAACATTCACCAGAGAGTGGCGATGGTAGATTTGAGCATGCAGAGAGGAAAAAATCAGCAAATTTGAGCATGAAATAATTATAATTATCCAATCTGAGAAAAGAAACGTGAAGAAAAACGAGACCTTAGGTGCCTGTGAGACACCATCCAACATACCAACAGTTTAGATCACAGGAGCCTCAGAAGTTGGAGTGAAGTGTGACAAGGAAAGAATAGTTTTTTAAAAAGTCTTAATGACATCAAAAATGAGAACTAAGTTGTGTCATATAATGGTACAAATTCTCAACGTTGTGTGTGATCACGACATGTATATATAATGTACCGATAGAGATTCAAATTTAAAAAATCTTGATTTAAAACTCTCAAAGTTTGATGCAAAGTAATAATACACACATTCAAGGAACTCAAGCAGATAGACTCAAGTACCAAGATGCAGTGTACTCAAATTGTGCCCTGACAAAAAACAGCAAAAGCAAAACGATTTTTGTTAAAAGCAGCAAAAGTGAAACAGTTTTCACATATAAGGGATGCTTAGTAAGATTAAGGGTTGATGTCTTATCAGAAACTTCGGAGCCCAGAAAGAAGTTGAAGCAAACTAAATAACTGGCCTGTAGGTCTGTATCTGCCGAAGCCGTCACTCAAGAATTGAGAAATTTAGACAGTCAGTTGCCCGAAAGCTAAGAGTACATGTGCTCTGTGAGAAATTCTAAACACAACCCTGCAGGCTGGGAATTAAGGATAGTACGTGGCTGAGGGCATGATTCAGTGGTGGAAACTTGCCTGGCATGCTTGAGGCCTGAGTTTAATTCTCAGTAGTATTGAAAAGAAAAAGAAGAAAAGAAAGAAAAAAGATAAGAGTATGCTGGGCTGTAACTACAAGAGATATGAAATCAATTAAATATTTTAATGGAAGAATTGAGAAGCAAAAGTTGTATAAGAGCTTCAGAAAGTGAATAGTTAAATGGAAGAAGTAATGCTTTCCTTCTTAGTGATCACTTCAAATATAAATGAATTAAAAGGAAGATTTCAGCCAAATGGCATATAAAATGATTCATCCTAGTGCTGCACAAAGATACTTCAAATATAAAGAAGAGACAAAGAAACTAAAAGTAAACAAATGGAACAAAATCCCACGAAAATAGTGACTAGAGAAGAATCGAGGTTGTAGTATCATCACGTAAATAATTTTGCATCAAGAAGGTTATAAGAAACAAAACTACATATTATAAAGCTTGCATCCATCAAGAAGTTCTACGCACCTAACCACAGAAACCAAGCTACATATGAAGGAAAACTTGGCAGAACTGAAGGGAGAAATAATTCCTACCTAAGTAGTTGGATCCTTGATTCTCCACTTGCAGTGACGCACTGAGCACCAGACAGATCGATAAGGAAACGAACGGCCCGCGGAGCCCTGGGAGTTTGCCAGATACACAGCCGTGCAGCCGTCGGGCGTGAGTCCCTCAGAGCGGCACAGGGCTTGTGCTCCAGTGCGGACTGTATATTACATGAGGGTGCTGTAATATACAGAATATATAGATTTCAATAAATTTGAAAATACCAAAATCATACAAAGCATCCTTTTGTGCTGCCATAGAATAAACAGAGAATCCATTAATACAAGCAAAACAGGACAACTCAGGACTATGTGAACATTCTTAAGAAAAGGGCAAAAGAAGAAATCACAAGAGAAATTAGAAGATACCTTGAGAGCAATCAAAATGAAAGCTGATGACCAAAACGTATTAGATGTGATGAAAAGGGTGCTCAGAGGGAAATTTAAAACCGCAAATGAGGGCCGGAGGGTTAGCTCAGCGGTTCCGGCGCCTGCCTCGCAAGCGCAAGGTCCTGAGTTCGATCCCTGGTGACCACATATAATGCTGGGCGTGGAGACACATCCACCAACAATCAACACCGCATACCACAATGCCGGACAAGGTGGCTCACGCCTGCAATCCCAGCACTTGGGAGGCAGAGACAGGAGGATTGCTGAGTTCGCGGTGGCTTGCCTGGGCACCATAGTGAGCTCAGGGCCAGCCTGAACTACAAAGCGAGACCCTGTCTCAAAAAGCAAAAAAACAAAACAAAACAAAACCCGCAAATGAACACATTAAAGCAAGAGCTGATAAAGTTGTGAGAGGAAACAGACAAATTCAAATGATAACTGAGAATTTCAATATCCTTCTTCACTAACTGATGGGAGAAAAGGTAGAGTTTGTGCATGGATGTTCCTAGTAGCTTCATTTATATCATCCACAAGCTAGATTTTTAAAAATCCAAATATCAACAAGTGGGTGAATAATCCCATTTTGCCACATCCAAGCTATGGAATACAAATCTGCCTTAGAAAGGAATAAATGATAAAAATGAATGAAACATTTACACACACCAACAAGGGTACATATCAAAATAATTATACTGGTTTGCAGAAAGCAGACCAAGAAAAGAGGATGGGAAAGCATGAAGTACGCACTGTAAGATTCCATTCCAGTCGCTCTAGACCACAGGAGTCTACAGGTGCTGAATGCAGATCTGTAAGTTCAAGTTCCTAAGTTGGAAGCATAGAAGAAACAGGAAGGAGTTACATAGGGTGAGGATGACGGACTTGCTCATTACCCGAGTTTTGATGGTGGTCTTTTGATGGTGTATAAGCATGTCAAAAGTGGTAAGTTTTACCATCTAAGACACGATTTAATGATGATCAATTAGAGCTCAGATTTGTTTTGAAAATGGAGAGACTTTGCATTCAACCACGATAAATTTATTATCATTACATGGTAAAAGTGCCTTTTGGTTTATGAAAGACAAACCTTCTTTGTGGCTAAGCAGCACTTCTCCGATAGGTTGTCAGCCCCGATACAAATGAACTGCGAAGTCCGAGGAAGGAGTGACCGCGGAGCCCTTCTGACTCACGTGTGAGGGCAACACCTGGCTGCCGCGTTTCCAGACTGGGCTCCGCGCTTCTGAGAAGGGCCGCGTTTGACATCTGTTTTCTCACTTTGAAAGCTTACTAAAGTATAATTCTAGGGTCAGGAGACAAAATGAAATTTTAAAATGACTAAAACCAAATGCCCTGTGAAAAGAATAAAGCTGCTCTTTAAATGGGCCTTCCTACACTTGATGATGCTTTTTCTTGGATTGTAGTTAAATTCCTGCTGGTGTGCCTTTCCTTTGCTCCCACATGGTCAGACTTCGGAATCAGCGTGCACTGTTCTCCTTACAGATCATACAGAAATTCTTTGGAGATTGCTGTAAGGACTTTCTTACACATATGGGCTGAGGATATAA
Source organism: Thryonomys swinderianus (assembly GCA_004025085.1). Classification (NCBI taxonomy): domain Eukaryota; kingdom Metazoa; phylum Chordata; class Mammalia; order Rodentia; family Thryonomyidae; genus Thryonomys; species Thryonomys swinderianus. The sequence continues at coordinate 12,467 of PVIC010041567.1, read as the reverse complement.
AGTATCCAATAAATTACAACTCTCAAGACGCACTTCCAACCTCTAGCTTAGAGGTGCTTAGAGAAAAAGGCCAGGGCTGTTGTGGAGTGCAAACTTTTGACTCTCATTGAAAGAGATATTTTTCCTTTGTTAAAAATTTTAAAACTAAAAACAAGTAGGTGTAAAAATAACTTGTTTACAGAAAATGTTCCTTTTCACTGCTCTCCCCCGCCCACCGGAGATTGAACTCCGCACCTTCCACTTGCCAGGCTGGTGCAGAGACATGCAGCTCCATCCCTGGCCCCTCAGCACAATTTTTCTGAGCACATTCCTTACAAAACCTTGGACTTTCAAAATTCTACAGGACTAAAGGGCAGCCATCATGCATATATTCATAAATATATATGAATGTATATTGTTTTGTTTCTGTGAATGTGTATCTACACACACCTCCATGAAACCAAATGTGAGAGCTCTTTGACAGCATTGATTGACACTAGACTGTCTCCATGTGCCTGTATCCAGAAGCCCAGTAGTTATTGAAAGGTTATGGAAATTTGAAGCTTATGGAATTTTAATCTCTACAATGTTAGGATTATGTTCGAGTGTAAACCTTGAAGTTAATCCAAGTGAGGTTAGATCATGTCGCTCACTCTAGAAATCATCTAGAAACTTCTGTTCAGTGGGATGGGATTAAACCACTCAGTCTCTCCCAGGTCAGATGTCCTCAAAGTAAAGCTCAGGCCTACAAAGTTAGCACCTTCTGGGGGACCGTTGGAGGTCCAGGCTCCCTGGTTGCACTCTTGACCTGTTGGATGAGACACGCTGAGATTGGGGCATAGCACTCCCTCACCAGGCCTTCCAGGGGTCCCGCTACACATCAAAGTCTGAGAATCACTGCCTTAACATGAAGGAAGGTACATGCACGGATGCGGTGGGCCACTTAACAGTATTTAGTAGACCTGGTTTTAGTAATGGTCAAATGCCATGGTCAGTATGATTAAAAAGATAAACCCTTGTCAGATTCAGGGGGGAAAAAGACAAGAAGAGAAACCTTTGAACAAAAGCTTTCTCCTTACATTGATAGTATGTGAAACTAGTCGATCCATGTTTTCTATTATTTAACTTCATTTGTGCTTTTTCATTTCCAGCTCTTTAGTCTATTTCACCCACAGATTTTTATTTATGAGTCGGGTATTACAGTTTCCTGTGTCTCCCTCAGATCATAGGAGCAATCACCACAAAGATTTACTGTCTTCTCCTTATCTTTCTTCATAGCTGATAGTAATTACATTCTTTGTTGTAGTTGTAAAGTTGTGCTCTATTTCACACCAATATTAAAAGGTCAAATGCTGTTAAATTTTGTTTTATTCTGAGTGGAAAGCTAATAACACAGGATTTGACTAGTGTGGCTGTTAATATGTGCCACAGAGCTAAGTAGTATGCTACAACTACACTTAGATTCTGAAAACTTTCTAAGCCATGACTTCAGTGGCAGTAAAAACAATGTTTCTCTCATTCATGTGAAATAATTTCTTGTTTCTTAGAGTTTTTTCATTTGGTTCTAAATTATACTACATTTTAGTTTGTTTTATCTTTTGACATTGATAAGGTTTCTAGAGTTTGAATATTGTCTCACATACACAATAGCAAATGAATAACTTTTGAAAGATACAACACAAGCTTAAAAATAGCATTAACTAGCTCTCTAATCATTTTCTGGAATCCATTCCATTCTTTCTTGACTGTTCTTTTTCTGTACTTTCCCCCCCTAGTTTTGATTAATTGTTTCACAGGTATGCCATGTGATTATCACCTTGAATTTTTCTTGTTTGGATTTTTGCGTTTTTTTCTCATCACTTCTTGACTTTCACATATGTCTTAGGTTGCTACAGTCTAGCCACAATTTACTTTTCTATGTAAATCAGCTGTTTTTCTTTTTTATTGTGGAATAGGTACATTTTATATACACGTCATAATCACACTCAACATTGAGAATTTGTACCAGTATATGACATGACTTAATTCTCATTTTTCCCCATTCCCCTACCCACCATACAACCCCCACCCCCTATATACATAAGTTTTGTATCTCCTTTTTTTACCATCACAATTTTTTCTTTTCCCCTCATTACTTACCCCTACCTCGCACTTCCCTTAGAATATTTTCTATTTTACAATGTCTAGCACTCAAATTACTTTTTAAAATTAGGGTATTAGGGAAATAAATTCTGGGTTCTTGCATGTCCAAAAATGTCTAAAAACTCTTTTACTTATCTGTCTTCAAAATCTTGGGGTCAACCTTATTAATCATGAGCAATCCAGAGGAATTCACTGAGGAAAAAGAGGGCGTGAGTGTTTTGTGAAAAGTAGGAGCTAATTCACAAACGTGACAGACCCAGATCACAAAGCCCAGTTAGGGCGGCAGAACGACCCCAGAAGTCGTGTTGAACAACTTCCTTTCGCAGAAGGTAAAACTGCCATTTGAAAAGACTCTGAACTTAGCAGAATCACACAGCCGCCTTGCGGTAGAGCCCTCTCAGCTCCCAGGGGCTCCTCTCTGCAGCGCCTATCACGGCGCCGCGCTTCGGATCCCGGCTGCTGGCATGAGACGAGTCCCGGTCTGTGGTGCCGGAGATGACGGGAAGCCAGGGCAGACAGAGCCTGCGGCCCTGCTCTGAAGGCCTGGCTGTGTTTCTTCCTTTCCTTGGGTGCGCATATCTGTATCTACGAAGTAATGAGAGTAAGAGTCACTGACGTCCTGTCTTCTAAATAGTAGCATTTTCTATGTGATATTTAATAAGAAACACATGGGAAAGTCCTTCGCCATATTGTTGAAGACCCTAACTTTGGAAATCTCCACTAATGCCACCCTTAGTGCATATCACTTGGGCAATAGCTATGATAGCATTTATGAATTCATAGTTTTTAAAAATCCCAGATGGTTTTTTTCAATGAGATACCTATGTCTTGAGCCCTACAGCTTTTTGTAGACGTGTGAACTCCTGGAATTCTTGCTGTGTGCTCATTTTCAGAGACCAGAGAGTTAACCACGTGGGCCTAGTTCACTGACTCCAGGCTACACTTGAAATGCTTAAAGATAATTTCCTCCGCTTCTTACAGATGGGAAGGACCAGAATTTGCTTATTAACTTTTAGGTCTTACAACCTCATTAAGATCTGCTAATGAAAACAAGGAAATATGTTTCTCCTTCATGGGTCGATCAACTCAGTGGGCTTTCTCCTCTGCGTGGCATTTTCTGCGTGGATGTGACTGCCTTAGGTTTGGCAGTTCGGTTGCTGATCGTAAACGGGTCACGAAGCACTGTTCCTCTTTTGGAGCCTGTTGTGGTTTGAACAGGAAGTATCCTCAAAAGACTTACATAGAGAGGACTTCATCTCTAGGGCAGAAATGTTCCACAGTGAGCCCTAGAGAGGGATTGGGCTAGCAGGGCACTACTCTGGTCAGTGGCTCATGGATCGGTCTAAAGCTGAACAGACTGTTGAGAGCTGGCCCAGCTGGGGGACGCCGGTCACCGGCCCTGGCCTTGGAAGGGCATAAAGTTCCTGTACTTTCCTCTCCTCTGGCTCTTTCGCTGCCCTCTCTCTTCCCGGCCGCCATGAAGTGAGTGGTTTCTCCTGCCACCGGTGACTTACCACCTTCTCCCAGGGCTGCAGTGATGGAACCAGCTGACGCACTGAACCTCGGAAACTGTGAACCAAATGAGACCTTCATTGGTTAAGCTGTGTGTGTCAGGTACCTTGTCCCAACCACAGAAAGCCAACTAACTGGGAGAACTAAGCAGAGAGAGAGAGAGAGAGAGAGAGAGAGAGAGAGAGAGAGAGAGAGACAGCCAGACAGCCAGACAGCCAGACAGACCACACACACACAGGTGTCTAGGTGGATGGAGGGTCTTATCTTGGATGTCGCAGTGAAGTTATCTCTTCCTCTATTCAGACATTAAAATCCTACCCTGAAGTTTGACTCAGTCTTTTTTTTTTTTTTTTCCTACTTCGGTATTGTAGGATGGGCTTCAAAGATTCATCAATTTTGACAGCAATAAAGACGGCAAAATCCTGCCAACTTAAGTGCAGCAAGAAGTGTGGAATGAATAGACTTGAAATTTTGAAATGAAAATGGAAAAATCATCTCTCCCCAAATCTAGTTCTGTACTATATAATTCCGTGGGCACTGCCGATTGGAGAAGAAACCGCGAGTCCGCCGTCCTTTTGCAGAGGCCAGCACACATAACTTTGAGTATCTGTGGATATCTTTCTATTTGAAATGTGCTTTTTTCTGCGAATCCCCGGATCCCACACTCTGATGGCAGAGAGCCCCACACGCCGAGACCCTTTGCTAGTGTGACACCTCTGAGCATGTTTCCATCGCCCTAACGTCCGGGATCCCCCCCAGCTCTCCTGTCGGTGCGGTTTCTGGCCTCAGCCCGCTGTTCGGAGCCCGTCCTCAGGTCTTCTCTGTCTGTAACACTTCATCTCGGCTCTGAAATGATATTTGGCCTGATTTCTCTGAATTTAGACTTTTGTGCTTTTACAGAAACAAAAAAAATTATTTCTTCCATCCAAGCCAAAGTTTTACCAGGAGGACCACGATGCAGCTGCATAAATTAGGGCCTTTTCACCGTCACCGTCAATGGGTGGGAGACTCAGCCTTATGAGCTGCTTTCAATTATCTGGGTAGGAAAATCAATGGCAGCAATTTGTCCTGGCTCGGTGAGCTGCCAGCGTTTTGTGGGGAGAGGTTTCGACTGCTCTGTCGGCCACACATTCCCCTGACAAAGGCAATCAAAAGTGAGATCCCTGTTCCCTTAGCGGGGGCCTCTCGTAAAAATTACATACTTAGTCAAGGCAAAACGATCATTGCGGTTGCCAAAATAATAGTGATGCCGAAAGAGTGGCGTTCTCTAACCTAAACTTAACTCATGCTTTCTATTTTGTTTATCCTAAGTCCAGAGTAAACATCAAATGAACAGAAATACTAAACATCCCTTAATACTTATCACTTAAGAGGTGTACTTAAGAAAAATTTATTTCTCAGGAGTTTATCATTTCTACTGTAATTTTTACTTTCAAAGGACAACGCAGATGCTGTGGAAGCCTGGCTCAGAAGCTGGGTGGGCTTACTCCGGGGTGTGAATCCTTGGCCTGGAAATGCTGTGCGGATGTGTCTGAGTGACTGACGGTTAATTTACGGCCCAGTACCTCGTGGCTTCTGATTATTAAAGTCCTGTGTAGTCTTCCCCACACTGACTTTGAAGTTTTCTCTGTGCTAATGGAGCTTGAGCTGGTGTGACTCAAGCGCTGCTTGTAATAAGGGCTCATCTTCCATATATGCAGCTTCTTCGAGACCCGGGAGTCTGTGGACTACTTCTACGGTCACACAGGGGGGCATGGAAAGAGAGAGGGCGAGGGAGGTGCCTCTCCGGCCCCCACCGACATTAGCTGTCCTGCCTGAGGCCTCTGTCTCAGGAGTGAGTGAGAGCGAGGGAGCCCTCTGGTTGGAACAGTCTTAGTAGGCAGAGGAGTAAGACTGCTCAGATCAGTTGCATCTAAACTGCAGGACGGTTAAGTAAATACGTGCTGACTGTTGAAGTCACCAGCTTTGGTTTGGTTTATAACCTGGCAACAGATAGTTGAATCGGACTCTTAGGGTCTGAAATGGGATACTCCACGGATTTGACAGAACATCAGAGTGAGTGTTAGTGGGACAGGGAGAAGGAATATTATACTTTTTGAGCCCAACCACTGATCGCATTTGTGCCACTGGAGTGTCCGAATCTATGCTATGTAATCATAGAATTAGGAGTTTGAAAGTCCTTGCAAAGCACTTACTCAGCATTTCAAACTCTATTTGGCAAATTGAAAAAGAACAAAAAACAAAACGAGAAACCCTGGGGCTCAGAATAATTAGAGTGGAAATCAAATGGTTGTCTTATGATCATTTTTGCCTGCCAAACTGATCCCAGTGATCGCCAACACTTGTGTGGAAGTAGACCACTGTTAGCAACACCCAAGTCACAGTAAACGCTAAGGTAATACAAATGAATCTGTCATCGTTATTACATATCATGGCTGATGTAATTTAAAACTGCCACCTTCATAATAATACCCAAAGGAAAGGGTAAAATGCAACCAAGCCTGGATCAGTAGGATTTATTCTCAACTCATCCAAGCAACTACCTCAGTAGTCGTTCCCTAAAACAGTATGTTTTGATTTCCACAGTCTCTGAGCTGAGGACTCTGCTTCCAGGCTCGATGATGATTTAGGGGTATTCCCCCTTTGGGTCACTTAGACCAGTGCTGGTAAAGCTACGGCACCTGTGCCACAGGGAGCACACAGGCCTCACAGGCGAGCGTCGGATAGCAGTTATTTGTTTTCTAAACTAAAACCTCAGGATTCAAATTCAGTTGCGGTATTGGCACTTTCCAATAAATAAGTGGGCTTTGGATTGCAGTTGACACGCTCAGTCTCAAAAAGGTTCGTCATCACTGACTTAGTGATTTGTCCTCTCTCTCTCTCTCTCTCTCTCTCTCTCTCTCTCTCTCTCTCTCTCCCCTTCTCTGTCTCTTTTCCTGGTTCTCCCCCTTTTACCCCCTCCTCTCTCTCCCTTTCTGACTCTGTCCATCTCTTCCTTCCTTCCATCTTGCTCTTTTGTGCTTGGATAGAAAACCAATAAATCAATGACTTGAAGGCTCCCTAATGGGGACTTGCTTGGGGCTGTCGGGAGACTGAAAGCAGCACATACACATGCGTTTCTGAGACACCCGGAGGAATTCTTGTCGGCTTCTAGCGATGGGAGAAAAGACCCCAGCATGCGAAGGCATGAAAGGCTGTCTCCAGCTCTATGTCTGTTGTGAGGATCTATGAGATGCGATCGAAAATACAGTGATGACGTAAACTTTAGACGTTATTACAGTGAAAGGCATTGCCACGAATCCCCCTCAAAATAGTCACTCTTGCTACAAACACTTTAAACACTTTATGAAGCAACTTTCAGAAGTTTTCTTTCATGAGTGCACTTAGTTTTCTTGTCATTGCTGCCTGGGTATCGTAAGTTGGTTCAAACTGTCTACCTTTCAGGGTCATTTTGACTTTAGAGCAAAGATGCACGTACCACAGTCACAGATCCAGCCGCTAAGGTAGATGAAGATGTCATGTCTTGGCATGGCTGCCTTTCCAATGGAAGGCCTTGGGCAGCAGTATTTATTGTATTTTTATCATACTTTGTAAAGATAGTCAAGAAATAAGACTTCCAGATCTGCTTCAGAAAGTCATGAGAATGATGAGATACGTGTGTTTGCAGAAAGGGATAGTTTTTGGAAGAGGATTAATGGCATTGTGTCTTACTGTAATAACTTTAAAATTTAAACATTCACTGTGTATTTTGAGTATTCCTTTTGTAAAAGAGGTTATGACATATTTTCTCAAGTTTAGTATAAACTTAATTTGACTGCTAATGTACTAGATCCTTAGATTGTAATTATCCAAGTTTCTATATTTGCAAAGTTGCATAGAAACAAAAAAATTTACCTTGGTCTAGAACCACTCAGTTTTGCTCACATGATTAATAAAATTAGTCACCAAAGAACTTCCTATTCCTGACATTAGCATCTATCACCATTGTTCAGTTGAGGTCGTATTGGTCAGTCACTGTGTTGACAAGGGCAATTTGCCAACTGTGGTGCACATTTAATAAATTTTACTGGCTTGATCTGTGAATAAAACCACTACATGCCCAAGAAGCTTAAGAAATATCTGCATTTAGGAATTAGAAAAAAAAAGTACAAAGACAGAAAAAGTCATTCTACTTTTCCTTTCAATGTGTCATCACCAGAAAAACAGTGCGGGAACAGCACTACCGTTGAGGGAAGGCAGAAAATCAGAACAGTCTCTCATTGGGCCGAGGTGAACCTAAGCTACTTCACCCCCTACTTTTCCTTACTTCAGACAAAAGTGGCACCAAGCCAAAAGGCAGACGTGGTCATTCTAACTGGATGTGTACGTTCACTTTGGCTAGAAGCCGGGGCTGGACACATTATTTTGAGAAACTTCTAGCGTCCTTGACAATAACAAACTCTGCTTCCATCCTCCCTAATGATCTGGAGGCAGTGTTCTTTGGGCCTGTGTTCCTGGGGATGGGGCCAGCTTCTCCCAGGAAGACTCTGAAGCCGATATGTCTGGTGCCAAGAATTATCTACACCAAGGTCTGTTGCCCTAAGACTCAGTTCAAGGTCTGTTTTGCTAGCCTGCTTAGCAAAGAGGTCTTTCTGTACAAAGAAAAGTTTTCTGTTAACTATTTCTTTCACCTTTCTCCTTCAGTCACTCACTGATATTTTGAATGTCCTATGGTCCTGACAAAGTAATGTAATACAAAGTAAGCAAACTGAGTGCATGTGTCATAGACCTTTGGAAAGATGGAAGGCAATAACAGGGTAGTATTTGGAAGTGAAAATGATTTGACTAGCAAAGAATAAGAAGGAATTTTGAAAAATATTGACTAGAATTATCATAGATACAATAATTCTGAAGAATTAAAATTTAAAATGAAACATATGATATCCTATCATACAACTTAGTTGTTAAGTTAAAATTTTAAAAAATTAATATTTTATTTATTCTTGGTTAATCAGTGTTTATTTGTAACAATAATCTAAATTTATTAAATAATATGCAATATTCTAGGTTTATTCTTAAAAAATAAAAATTTCCATTTATGGTGCACTTTTTATCTCCTTTGTGAACAGATATTTTCTAGGCTCTCATTATTTTCAGATAAAGAAACTCTTACTCATTATATAGTAACATTATATATTACATAGTGACAGATATTAAATTTGGGTAGTAATATTAAAGATAGTAGAAGACTTTATTGAATATTTTTTTAAAAATCCTGACCTAAAGTTCCATGTGTTATACTCCTTACTTCTTTATTAATACTCATAGCAATTTTCTGCCATCAGTAGCTATCAATAATCCTATTGTATAGAATAAGAAACTAAGGCTTAGAATTGAGCTCATATAAAGTAAAATAGCTCTTGTATGAAAGAAAGGAAGTTATATTTCTAAATTACTTACTGATCACATTTAAGAACCCAATAAATAACACACACAACTTTTTGCTCAACTTTTCAGCCAAAAAGACCTGTATGATTGGCTGATAAGCAAAAGTGAAGACTTTTTAGCTCATATTTCATTTTTAATAACAAATTGAACAAATACACCTTTTGGGGCCACAATTAGAAGTAAAATGGTGGCTGAATGACATTAGTATAAACTTACTGAGAACACATCGTATGCTTTTAGTATTTTCTTATTCTAAACATTATGGTTAAAAAAAAAGCTTGAAATAGTGTATATATCACCAACTAATTTTACTGTCGCTTCCTTGATCTGGAGAAATAAAAACATTATTATCAAAAATACATAGTCAAGTTTAGTGTACACGAATTAGTTGGTAGTAGTTTTTGCTGGTGAATTCTGAGATGATACAATGGCGAGGTAAACCCCAGAACTCTGAAGAGTCTAAAGCAGTAAATGAAAGGCCAAGAGGCAGGTTTTAAGAATCCCAGTACAGGCAGAAGCAATCAAGCAAGCTTATGGAAATAAAGAGGAAAATAACCATTTTTCATTGCAATCACTTCTTAAGTTCCTGGCAGTTAAAGAACATTAGAGTCACTACTGAAACAGTGTAAAAGAAAGAGCTGAGACTATTAAAAACATCTTAGGTAGGTGCAAGCAGGTATGATTGGATTTTGAAAAAGACGCATATAATTCCAATGTGTTCATCATATTGTAGAGGAAAGTTTACCGGGGACATGCAGCGGCAGCTGTGGCCAATGTGTATTTTGGCTGTCACAAAGCCACTTTCTGTCCCCATTTTGCCTGTCTGCTTTCTGTTACAGTAAGGGGAAATCATACATGCAACACACTCATTTTCCAATGTTCCTTCCAGGCAAAGTCACACATGACTCTGGTGGCTATGTAGTGTGTAAAGAGGAAAGTTCCGTGAACTTGGAAAGGTCTCCTGCTCTCCTCGGGAAGAGGAAGACGAGCTCAAGGAGGAACCATTTTCCAAGTGTGGCCCAGACGGAGCCACCTTGTAGCCACACAGTGCAGAACAGAGCAGAGTGATGACATCACCAGGACTCCTTTTATGTGAGACATGTTATACAAAGCTGAAAGCATTGTATTCTAAAATGCAAAGTTACACTGGGCTGGGGATTTGGCTCAGGGGTTCCAGGATCTGCCCGGCAAGTGCAAGGTCCCAATTTTGATCCCTCATACCACATATCTCAGTGCCACGTGTGGTGGCTCACGCCTATCATCCCAGCACTCGGGTGGCAGAGGCAGGAGGATTGCTGAGTTCAAGGCTAACCTGGGCTACATAGTGTGTTTGGGGCCAGCCTGAACTACAAAGTGAGACCCTTTTAAAAAGGAAAGAAAGAAAGAAAAATTACACTGTGGGATGAACATGCTCCTTACTATTTTGAAAGGAACATGAAAATTCATTTCCCACAGATCAAAATTTTATATGTTGTGGCAAAAAAAAAAATAATGACTGTCTGGGACTATTATGACTAAAATGAATAAAAACCAAAACAAACTAGAGTTCATCTTGGTCGGCCCTGGTTCTAAAGCTAACTTGATATTTATAAGTATGTGACCTGGCCTGAAAAATAAAGACAGAAATGGTCATTTACCTTGTAAGGGCACTGTGAAGATCACAACGTGATGTTCCCTTCATCCCTTTGTTGTGATTACTTTCTTTTTCTGGAATAAGATAATACCCAACGGTTAAAAGAGAAAAGCATTTTAGCTCACAGTGTGTAGAAGTTTCGGTCCGTAGTCAGCTGGTTCCAAGCAAAGGAGCGTGGCAGAGGAGAAAAAACAGTGCTCACAGCAGGGCAAGCAGGAAGCAGCGAGCCTTCGTTTCCCTTTTTATTCCACGGAGGCTAGGAGCCTACTGGTTGGTACAACCCACACCCAGATTGGGGCTTCCCTCTTCAATAATCCAACCACCCACCACCAGACTGAATCCAGCAGTGGACCAATCCGATGGCTACACACCTGTAATCTAGGCTCACACCTCCGTGCTTCAGCCACCTCCAGAAGCCTTACCTGTTAGTCCACGACGTAAGCCGTAACAATGCCACCACCTGTTGTCATTTTCCACGCCTGGATTTATTGACCAAATAAACGTTCAGGTTCATGGTAATTTTCTCGATGGCAAATCTCTTTCTTCCCAACTTTAAAGAACGTTTTATTCTGTAGTTGCTTCCAGGTATACTAATTTTTCCTATTGGTATAAAATTCCTGTTGATGATCAGTGCTTTTCTGACCGGTTATTCTTATCTTCCAGAGATGACACACGCACCAGTCGGAACGCTCTTCTAAGGGGAACCAGTCAAGATGAGTGCAGCGGAGGGAAGGCGTGGGGGAGAAGGCTCGAGGGTGTGTATAAAGTTAAAGGGGAGCGGAGGTATCCGGCCCAGCGCATGTGCAAGCAACGCCAGACGAACAGCAACTATCCTGGGTGTGGGAACGGAGCAGGGGTTAGGGTACCATTGATACTTCCATACGTGTCACCAGGGAGCCGAAATAAAACAAGACAAAAACAGGAAGAGTGCTAAGAAATGTGTGAAAGGAAACAACAAAAATAGGCAGAATATGATTCATTGAAATGGCAGATCTTTGGCAATAGCATAAGTATGTTAACTGTTCACTAGAAAAATAGAGAAAGTGGTTTTAAAAGCGGCACCTGTGGTGGGAAGGATGAAAATGGAGGGTGATTAGGGTGAAAATAAGGCTTGTAGCGCTACCTACTTCGTCACTTAAATAGCAGGTACTTAGATATTTTGGTTAATAAAGTTATGATTTCCCTTTTCCAGTGCACTTCAATGTAAGGAATCCCCAAAATATGACCACCTCCCAGAATTAAAGAAATAAAAATAGTATGGTTTAATATATTTTTTTCGCACCCATTTAGATACAGGACAGGAACATCAAGAGACCCCCTTTTAAAAGAGCAAATTCCAATATTGAAAATATGTTTATAACACGGCTGAAAGCTTCCTTTAAAGTGGCATTGTAGAGGGATTAATTAATTGACCCCTAATTTTAGATCACTTTGAAAATATGCAGGATACTTGAGTTTAAGATTACTAGTTTGTGCTACTGTATATAATTCTTTTATATCTGCTAAATAATACATTGTCCTCTTGGATCTTACACAAACTTTCGAACTCAGCATTCACACATGCAGACATAGGCCATTCACACAGGCCATTCAGTTCTGTTCCTTAATCAAAAGCTGGGATGATCCATTTAGTTGCAAATGGAGACACCTGGAGGATATACTAATAAGTGAAATCAATAGATCACAGATAGACAATTCCCGGATCTTCTCTTTGGCATGAACACCTGTAGATAGATGCAAATGAGCTCTAGAAAGTAGGACAGCTTTTATAGAG
>PVIC010041566.1:0-16181 GCA_004025085.1 Thryonomys swinderianus | reverse complement strand
GAGTGCTGGGATGACAGGCGTGAGCCACCACGCCCGGCATTGTGGTATGCGGTGTTGATTGCTGGTGGGCGTGAGTCTCCACGCCCAGCATTGTATGTGGTTTCCGGGGATCGAACTCAGGACCTTGCGCTTGCGAGGCAGGCGCCGGAACCACTGAGCTAACCCTCCGGCCCAATTTATCATTCTTTATGGCAGAGTAATACTCCATTTTATAAAGAAAAACCTCACATCTTCTTTATCCAGTTTCCTGTTGATGGGCATTTGGGCTGTTTCCAAGATTAGGCTATCACAAACTGAGCTGCTATTAATGTGGGTACACATATGTGACTGCAGTATGGTTCTTTTAATTCTTTTGTGTATATACCTAGCAGAAAAATACCAGGGTCAAATGAGACCTCAAGTCCTAGGTTTAGTGGAGAAAGGTTCCTTTCTCTCTACAACCTGACCAGCATTTGTTGTTGGTTGATTTTGTGATAGCAGCCATTCCTTGTGAAGTGAGATGGAATTTCAGTATTGTTTTCATTGGCATCTCAAATGACCAGTGATGTTGAGCATTTCTTCATGTTTCTTACCTGCTTTTACCTCTCTTTTTTTTCTGAAGATAGGGTTTTGTTTTTGTAGTTCAAGCTGGCCCTGACCTCACTATGTGGTCCAGACAAACCTCAAACTCAGCAATCCTCCTCCTTCCACCTCCGGAGTGCTAGGATTATAGGCGTGAGCCACCACTCCTGACACTGTGGTATGTGGTACTGAGTGCTAGTGGGTGTGAGTCACCACGCCCAGTATTGTATGTGGTTAGTGGGGATGGAATCAGGAACCTTGTGCTTGATTAGGTGTTGAAACCACTGAACTAAATCTCTGGCCCTGGCTGCCTTTACTTCTTCGTCTGAAAAGTGCCTGTTCATTTCAAATTAGTATTGCTGTTTTAATATTTAGGTCTCTAATCCACTTTAATTTTAGTTTAGAGCATGCTGAAAGAGCTAGATGTAGCTTTAGTCTCTGGTGGGTTGAAACCTCATTTTTCCAGCACCATTTATTAAAGAGGCTATCTTTCCTCCTTGAGGGAGTCTGGCTCTTTTGTTGAAGATAAGGTAGCTTAGTATATCCAGAGTTATTTCTAGATCTTCTAGTCTGTTCCACTGATCCTCAAGTCTGTTTCTTTGCCATACCATGCTGTTTTATCACAGTGGCTTTGTGATCTAGTTTCAAGTTGGGGATTGTGATATCCCCCTGCCATGTCCTTGTTGCTTAGAATTGGTTTTGTTATTCTAGGTCTCTTCCAGTTGAATTTTTGGATTATTTTCTCTAGTTCAGTGAAATAAGCTGTTGGGATTTCAATCAGGATTGCATTGAATCCCATATAGTAGTTGTGGGAGTATAGCCATTTTGATGATATTCTTTCTTCCTACTCAGAAACAAGGGATGTCTTTCCATTTTCTGATAATCCTCTTCAGTCTCCCTTTTCAGAGTGCTATAGTTTTCCATTAGGTTGTTTTTAAACTGTTCTTTCAAATTCAAAGTCTGGAAATGTCCTTCTGCTTTATTTGAATAAATTTTGTCCCCTCTAAAGCTCATGTTTGAGCTTCATCATTAAAGTATATGAAGTGGGTAGGAGTAATCTGACTGCATTCCTTAGAAGTGTTCTCTTTGGGAGGAATCTGGATCAGAGAAACTCATCAAAGAGTTGATACTTTATACTGACTTTGTAGGGAGAGAGGGAAAGAGCACGTGTGTGTGTGTGTGTGTGTGTGTGTGTGTGTGTGTGTGTGCGCGCGCTCTCCTACTCTTGCCACGTGTCATGCCCTGTTCTGCCTATGGACTCTCCTACCAAGAAGGGCTTCATGAGCTGCAAGGTCTATACCTGGGACCAGGACTGTAAGCCAAAATAAACTTTATTTCCTTTTAACTTACCTAGTCTGTGATACTGTGTTATTAGCAACAGAAAACAGACTAAAGCTTTTAATATGATACATTTGGTATCAGGAGCTTTAATCAGTATGTTGTGTAATGTTATTTTGTTTTAAATATAATGTGCTTAAGAGAAAATTTAGCAGGAAGTGTACTTCATGTACTCTGTTAAATCGTACCTAACATTCTGTGGTTGTCACATACGAATAGTGAACAGCTATCTAATTCAGATTGTCTTGGAGCTGTTTTTAGTGGAATGATTATTGACTCCGTCTTAAGATCTAGTAATCACTTATTAGGGGCTAATTTTATTCCTCTCTCTTTTAGTTTTTAAAATTATGGAAAAATAGGGCCGGGGGGTTAGCTCAGTGGTTCTGGCTCCTGCCTCGCAAGTGCAAGGTCCTGAGTTTGATCCCCAGTAACCACATATAATGCTGGGCGTGACACGCCCACCAACAATCAACGTCGCATACCACAATGCAGGACGTGGTGGCTCATGCCTGTAATCCCAGCACTCAGGAGGCAGAGACAGGAAGATTGCTGAGTTCGCAGCGGCTTGCCTGGGCACCATAGTGAGCTCAGGGCCAGCCTGAACTACAAAGCGAGACCCTGTCTCAAAAAGCAAAAAAAAAAAAAAAGGAAAAATAATATTTACAACCATAAGCATTTTTAAGTGTACAGCTCAGAATATATTCATAGGGTGGTACAACCATTACTACCATTAATCTTTTTTTTTTTTAATAGGGTCTCACTTTGTAGTTCAGGCTGTCCCCTGAGCTCACTACATAGCACAGGCAAGCCTTGAACTCAGCAATCCTCCTGCCTCTGCCTCTCAAGTGCTGGGATTACAGGTGTGAGCCACCATGCCCAGCTCTACCGTTAATCTTTGTAATAACTTTATTTTGTAAAACTGTAGCAATACCTCTATTCCTTTGCTTTAGCCCCTGCTAACTACCAACTCATTTTTTTAACACCTCAGGATTGGTTGAGGAATATTTAATCAGTAATAGGTATTTATTCATATGAACTTTGTGGTAAAGTTATTAGGGGCAGAAAGAAAGTTAAAAATATAGTTAAAAAAACTAATATGTTGAGTACAATAGTACACTCCTGTA
Organism: Thryonomys swinderianus; assembly: GCA_004025085.1. Classification (NCBI taxonomy): domain Eukaryota; kingdom Metazoa; phylum Chordata; class Mammalia; order Rodentia; family Thryonomyidae; genus Thryonomys; species Thryonomys swinderianus. The sequence goes on along the minus strand of PVIC010041566.1, from coordinate 13,158 downwards.
ATCTCAGCTATTTGAGGGACTTAGGCAAGAGGATTCCAGGTTCAAATCTAGCCTGTGCAATTTAGCAAGATCCTGTTTCAAAATAAAACTTTTTAAAAGGTCTAGGGGTATTGCTTAATGGAAGAGTGCTTGCCTAGTAAGCATGCTTAGTAAGGTCTGGATTCAGTGCCCAGTAAAACAAAGCAAATAAAAGCCCCCACCCAAAACAGGATAGTTTGGAGAAGATAATACGTATGGAATAACTATGTAGGAATCAATGATAACATAGACTTAATTATATAGTTCTTATATTTGTAGCACTTATATATTGTGACACTAACAAAAGACCAAACAGAAAAACTGATGTTATTTATATTCATAAGAACTTAGTATCTGATTAGGAATATATCAACATTTTCCTGGTTAAAAAAAAAAGGTATCTTTCAGTCATGATAGTTCTTTGGGAAATACATCCTATCTCATTTAATGTATTAAAGAAGAAATTCCATTATTTTCAGTTGGTGTGTAAATTATTGCTCTGTCTTAAAAACAAGTAAAAATATGAACAAACTGGGCTGGAGATTTAACTCAGTGGTTCTGGCGCCTGCCTAGCAAATAGAGGGTCCCTGGTTTGATCCCCACTAACCACATACAATATCAGGCATGGTGGCTCATGCCCACTGGAAATCAGTACCACATACCACAAATGCCAGGCTTAGTGGCTCAAGCCTGTGGTCCCAGCACTGGGGAGGCAGGGGCAGGAGTATTGCTGAGTTCGAGGTTTGCCTGAGCTACATGATGAGCTCAGGGCCAGCCTAAACTGCAAAGCAAGACCCTGTTTCAAAAAAAAAAAAAAAGGAACAAACGTAAGTGACTTCTTGACTGTCAGAGAAGTGAAGTCAAGGGCAAAATACTGCACCAAAAACCAAAAAAAGACTGTGGGGCAGATACCGAGAATCACAGTACTAGCAAAAACCACAAGAAGGAACCTCTGTGGAAATCATAGTTGAGGTAGGAGAACCTAAACTGTAAATGGTGAATTATTAGAAACAACTGTGGACAAAGATTAGAGTTAAAAACTTCAGAAGGAGCCAATTATATGGCTCACACAATTTTTAGTTTTACCTATTGAAGCTGACCAGTATAAAAAAAAAAATCCTTTGTGTTTGTGGAAAGAGGAACAGGAAAGGACACAAAGGAAAGGGAAAAGAAGAAGACTCTTCCTCCAAAAAAAAAAAAAAACCCTCAGATTAGAAGCATGACCTTCCTGGGGGGAGGGAATACCCAGCTTCAGCCTCTGTGGCATCTTGTCCCACATAAGAGAGGAAAACTATGAAGTTCTGATGAAGTTCATGGGTCAGTAAGCACAAGTTTAGCAAAAGGCTGCTATCTAATCACTTAGCTAAAAGTGCTCCCTTCCTCACATCTTAATATTGAGCATTATTAAAAGCCTTTACTGTGGTTTCTTTTACACAGTATATCATGTCCTTTGAACAAAAAATTATAAGGCATAATAAAAGGCACAAATACATTTTGAAGAGGCTAAATAAGCATCAAAATTAGAGTTGGATATGACAGGAATGTTGAAATAATCAGACCATGAATTATTTAAATCTGTAAAATGTTACAGGCTTTAATGCAAAAAGTAGGCAATAGGCAGTCACAGAAGACATAAGTATAGAGATGAATTCTAAGAATGTATCAAAAAGAAATGTTACAGGTAAAAAATACTATAACAAACAATGCCTTTGAAGCACTCATTAGTAGAACAGCCTGCAAAGGAAAGACTTGCTGAGCTTGAGGACACCACAGTTAGAAACTTCCAAACTAAAATTGCCACAAGAAACAAACTCTGGGGAGAAACACTCAGAAAGTTCATAAGCAGTGGGACAACTCTTAAGAATATAACTTATGTATAATGGGGATGCCAAAAGAAAAAGGAAAGGTGCAGTATTTGAAGCAGTAATGCCTGAAAAATTTTACTAAGCACAAGGAACACCAAGCTGGGTACATGTCAAAAGAAAAAAAGAAAAGACACCTAGGGATATCATACTCATATCATGTTCAAATGTCAGATAGAAATAAAAAAATCTTGAAAAAAGGCAGTGGAAAAATAAAGCATAGTACAATATAAAACATGTTACTTTCTTACATTACAGTAACCAACAAGTGTGACATGCAATTCAAATAAAATAGCATTTCCATAACATTCTAAGAATGAAATGTTTAGTGGAAGTCTAATAAAATATATACAAAACATGGGGTAGCATGAGAAAGACTATAAACTCTTGAATTTAAGCTCAGAAAAGAACTAAATGATGAAATAGCCCATGTTCATGGATAGGAAGATTGAGCATTATCAAGTTTAAGTCTTCATCCTACTTTGATCAATAATTTATTCTTAGTAAAAGATTTTAGCAAATTATTTCACAGATATCAACAAACTGATTCTAAAGTTCCAATGGGAAGACAATACTATATAAGTCAGTGAAGATTGAAGTCATATTGACAATGCTCAACTTCAAGATCTATTATGAAGCTATAGTAATACAAACAAACAAATGAATCAGTCTACCAGAATAAAGAGCTCAGTAATAGACCCACATCTAGTCATTGTCTTTGTCTGAAGTGCCAAGACTATGCAGTGGTGCAAAAATAGTCTTTTCAACTGGACAACTGATTTTTAAGTTAACAGGTACAGAATTGACAACCTGTATGAAAGCTAATTGAAAATGATCATTGATCTAAATGCAAAATGGAAAATTGTTAAACTCCAGAAATAATAAACTACATGATAGTGATTTGTGATGACTTTTTAGATATATCACCAAAGGCACAATCCATGGGAAAATAAGAATTGATAAACTGGACTTTATTAAAATTTTACACTTTTACCATAGGAAATACAAGGCCAGAGAATGGGAAGAGAATCCACACAATGGAAAATTTTATTTTTGCAAAAGATTTCTCTGATAAAGGACTTTAAATCAAAATGTACAAAGAACATTTAAAATTCAAAAATGAGAGAATAACTATTTAAAGGATTGACACAGTATTTGGATGGACACTTTATCAAACAAGATAAAGGACGGCAAATACAGGAGAGTTGAAAATCAAAACATCAATGATCAATTACTGTACATTTATTTCCAAAGTCCAAATTACAACATTGAATGATGCAAGGATGTGGTTACTTTTACTCATTGCTGGTGAAATGCATAATGCTTACAAATACTTTGGAAGACAGTTTGGCAATTTCTTTTAAAACTAAACATACTCTGGGCGGGAGGGTTAGCTCAGTGGTTCCGGCGCCTGCCTCGCAAGCGCAAGGTCCTGAGTTCATCCCCGGTAACCACATAGAATGATGGGCGTGGAGACACGCCCACCAACAATCAACACCGCATACCACAATGCTGGACGTGGTGGCTCACGCCTGTCATCCCAGCACTCGGGAGGCAGAGACGGGAGGATTGCTGGGTTTGCGGCGGCTTGCCTGGGCACCATAGTGAGCGCAGGGCCAGCCTGAACTACAAAGCGAGACCCTGTCTCCAAAAAGCGAAAAAAAAAAAAAAAAAAAAACGAAACATACTCTTAGAATACATTTCCAGTGGTTATGCATTTTGGTATTCAACCAAATAATTGAAAATGTAGTTAAACAAAAAAAGCTGCATACAGATTTGTTACAGCAGTTTTATTTGTAAGTGCTAAAACTTGAATGCAGCCAAGGTGACCTCAGTAGATCAGTGGAATATTATTTAGCACTTAATTAACATCAGTCTGTTAAAATACATGGAGGAGAGTTAAATACATATTACTAAATGAAAAATCATTCCAAAAAGGCCATAAACTATGACAGTGTATAAAAGGCAGAACTGTGGAAACAGTAAAAAGATGAATTTTTTGCCAAAAATTAAAGTTGAGCAAAGAATAAATAGATGAGTACATTTGATATTTAAAGCAGTGAAACACTACTGTATGACATTAAGTTGTGCAGACTGGTTATACATTTCAACACCCATAGAATGTAGAACACCAAGAGTGAACCTTAAACTATGGAGTTTGGGTCACAATGACATATCAGTGTAAGTTCATTGACTCTAACAAAGGTTACTGTGATAGTTGGAGCTGTTGCTAATGGCAAAGGTACCTGTGTAAGGGCAGAAAGTACATAGGAACTCTTTGATGTTTCTGTTTAATCTTGCTATGAAAATAAAATTGCTTTAAGAATAAAATGTAATTTGTGTGTGTGTGTGTGTATGTGAGACAGGGTCTCACCTTGTAGTTCAGGCTGAGCTCACTATGTAGCCCAGGCAATCCTTGAACTCAGCAATCCTGCCTCTGCTTCCTGAGTGCTGGGATTACAGGCATCAGCCACCATGCCCAGCACTGTGGTATATGGTACTGATTGCTTGTGGGTGTGAGTCACCATGCCCAGTATTGTTTTATGTAGTTATGTTGTTTTATGAGCTAAATCCCTGGCCCAAAATGTAATAATTTTTTAAATTTTTTTTGAGACAGGGTCTTGCTTTGTAGTTCAGGCTGGCCCTGAGCTCACTATGTAGCCCAGGCAAACCACCGCGAACTCAGCAATCCTCCCGTCTCTGCCTCCCGAGTGCTGGGATTATAGGCATGAGCCCCACACCTGGCACTGTGGTATGTGGTATTGATTGCTGGTGGGTGTGAGTCACCACACCCAGCATTGTCTGTGGTTATCGGGATTGAACTCAGGACCTTGCTCTTGCAAGGCAGACACCAGAACCACTAAACTAAATCTCCAGCCCTATAATTTTTAAAAAGTAATTCTAAATTATTATGAAGTCATTTGTTGAAAAGTTATTAAAAGCTAGAGGAGAATACAGCTGATTATTTTATCTAAGTTAAAGTCATTGTAAAAAGGTTGAGTATTCTGTGTGACATTTTAGAAAAGGTAAGGGACTTACTTTGTCTAGTATTTATTGAAAGACAAGGATGGGCCAAAGATTTAGCTCAGTGGTTGAGGCATCTGCCTGGCAAGCCCAAGTTCCAAGTTTGATCCCCAGTACCACATACCACAGTGCCGGGTGTGGTAGCTTCTGCCTATATTCCTAGCATTCAGGAGGCAGAGGAAAGAGGATTGCTGTGAGTTCGAGGCTACCCTGGGCAACCCAGTGAGCTCAGGGCCAGCCTGAACTACAAAGCAAGACCTTTTCTAAAAAAAAAAAAAAACAAGAAAAACAAAAACATGAGAGGTATTTTATGAATAATCTTGACTTACAGACTTGATCAGTTCCTGAAGTCTGGTTGTAATGCAAGTAAGTGTGTTGTAAGTCCATAAAGCTGAGAAGTGGAAGTTTTACCTGATTACATACTGTATAGATAACTAGAGCCAGATGAATTTTCTATTAGTTTAATTAATCCAAGTTATTTGTATATCAGACTGGTCTAACTTGAGGGTCCATGGTATGTAAAAATATATAAATACAAAAATGGTATAAACATACAATCAAGATAATTTAAAATGCTAGTAGATTTTTGAGGAAATTCATGCATATATGTTACAATAAAATGAAATTTGAAAAATGTGATACTTGCTTAAATATTTGTGTACTCATTTTATACAACGTAATATTTAAAAATACAAAAATCGGGCTGGAGATTTAGCTCAATGGTTCTGGCACCTGTCTAGCAAGGACAGGGTCCCTGGTTTGATCCGGTAACCACATACAATAATACAAGTCATGGTGACTCACACCCACCAGCAATCAGCAGCACATATCACAGTGCTGGGTGTGGTGACTCATGCCTATAATCCTAGCACTCTGGAGGCAGAGGCAAGAGGATTACTGTGAGTTCAAGGTTTGCCTGGACTACATAGTGAGCTCAGGACCAGCCTGAACTACAAAGCAAAACCCTGAATCAAAAAAAAAAAAAAATCTGAACCTACCACTGGAAGTTAAATCAGAGCACATATGATGCCCTGTGTTCTGTGTCATTTCATATGCTCTGGATTGTTCTGCTGTTTCTCCACTGTTGTGTTACTCATTCCCTTGCGATTAAAACAGGTTTTTACACACATGTACTTACCACCAATTAGTGCACTTCTTCACTGTGTGTATTTCGAATTTTTTCCCAACTTGCTTTATTTTCTCCGTTTTCTCTTTGTGAAGAAGTGGTGTGGTATGAAAAGGAGAGCATTTTTATAGAAAGAAGACTAGTAAATCTACCTTTCTAGGGAGAGAGAATGTCAGTGTCACCTGGGAACTCATTAAAGTCACTTGGAGACTTTTGCTAATTTTAAAACAATAAACCTCTTGAGAATTGCTTTCTAAGGAGACACTTTAATGAAAAGAAGTTGTTATATTTGTGAAATGTTTTGGAGTACAAAAATGTTGAGAATTGCATTAATAATTTTTACATGTGTTCTGATCTTTTAATTTTTGATGAAGTACAAATGAAGGCTTACTTGAGGGATTTGGTATTTATATAACATAACTGGAAAGATTGATTTTAATCATTTCATATTGACAGTGTAGCATTTTCAAAACTTATGGGCTCCGTGGAAAATATTAGATGTAAACATACACGGGACATTTTCAAGAGGTCTGAAACAAATTATAACTAGCATACAAAAGACAAGTTTGATTTAGTTTGATTCCAGGAGGAAATTTCATAAGGGTAGATTGTATTTGAGTAAGTTCTAGAAAGCACAGGGGAACTTTAAGTAGTCAGTCAAGAGACTGGATAGAATATTTCAGGCAAGAGAGAATTCCCAAAGGGATATAGAAACCAGGAGCATATTTGGGAATTTTGTGTAATGAAGGTTACAAATACACAATTGGGCAGCAAAGGGCTGAATAGTTTGGCCATGTCAGTGAAAATCATAAATAAAACACTGTGTTAAATTCATCTAAGAAACTCATTTCCTAAGACTTTTTATGGTGAATATATGGTGAATATCCAAGTTGCTATTCTTTTCTTGTATCCAGCCACATCATTAAATCATGAGGGATTTTTGTCTGTTTGTACCCACAGAATATGGAGGAGCACCTCTTAGATAACAGGCATGTGTGAAATTTACATGAATGAATTCATTTACATTCCCTAAGAAAGAATTTGAATGGCTGTGTTTTAAAGAGATCTTGTTGTAATTAGTCAATTTGTGTTTGCTACTTTTATACGATGCCACAAACTTCATTATATTCATTTTTTCTTGGCTTTTATCCTGCATAGTTTGATGTGTTCCATTTGAACGTGGTGTACCTTTAATCCAAATGTGGCTACACTCAAACTTGATTGAGATAGAACTCAGAAATCTTTCATTTTAACTTTCATGACTATTGCACTGTTTCTTACTTTAGTCTTTTTAAAATTAGTATTTGCTTTCAGTATATAGTGTTTACATTCTTTGTGTGGAATTGATACATGCACGTAGCACATCTTAATTTTTTATCCCCTATCTTTTCCCACCATCTTTTGATTCCTTTCTCACTTGAGAAAAATCTATCTCTGTACATATTATCTATCTATAATTTTGCTTTCTATGTATAATTTATGTTTCTCATGTAAAAGAACCCATGCCACATTGAAGCTTGTGTGTCTAATTTATTTCACCTAACATGGTCTCAAGGTGCATCCATTTACCTACAATGAATCAGATTTATCTTTATGGCGTAGTAGTACTCCATTGTGTGTTGATTTTAATAATTTCTAGGAATATGTGACATAACTTGTAGAGTTTCTGCTTCTTAGTTCCCGTATGTTCTGATGATTGTTATAGAATGTTAAATGTTTATGCTTACTCTTTAAGTATTTTAAAATTTTAACTTTACTGTTATATATTTTCTACAGTTCAGAATAAATTTTTCTTTTTGAAGTATATTTTCAAAGTTTTCTGTAAGAAACTGTTATGACAACCCAATATAAGAAATTGACAATAATATAATTCCATTTACTTTGCCTACCCCTCTTATGTGCTAAGGTTGTCTTTTATATTTTATTTCTATATATTATAAATTTAATGATGTCTATCAATTATTATTTATAAAGAAATTTGAAAAAGATTTTATATTTTCCTACATATTTGCCAGTTTTGCAGTTTTTATTTCTGCTTAGATTTTACTTAAATAGATATAGTTTATCCCTTGTCTGGATTCTTATAGTATATTTTGGACCATTTATATGTCATATGTAACCCTACAATAGTAGTTTCACATATGTGTCAAATTTTCCCTGTCAGTTTTATGTTATTATCTGGCAAGGATCACCATTTATACATTTTTAACATATTTCATTATTTCTAGCGCTGTGCCTTACACAAAATGGTCACAACATGTTTTTTAAGTGTGTAGGGATGAATTAATTTTTTAAAAATGTGGACAATGCAAACTTTTTTTGTGTAGTCTGATAGGGCAAAGTTGTTATTACAGTCCATCTTTAGGTGTTACTTTCTGTTTCATATAAGGAATTCTTTGCCATTAGATTTATCAAATTCTGAAAATCGGCTTCCTATAGAAGCACTGTTAATCTGAGAGTTTTCAATATATTTTCAAGTGGTTACTCTAAAACAGAAGCATTCAGCTTTGTCAGAGAAAGAGAGGATTGAGTGGATTATGAAAAGAAATGTAAAAGAAGACAGAAAGGACATTCACATGATCTCTTGGCTACCCGTATATATAGTAAGGTGCTAAGAGTGAGTTTCCCTCTCTTGTCATTTCCTTTCAAAGGTTAGGACAGGTCAGGCCAAGGAGATTTCATCAATCCCAGGTTTAGCTCTGCTTAAGTGCCTAGAGTTTAAACCCAGTATCATGATTTAAAGATTAGATGTTTCAATGGACACCAAATGCTGGGATTCATCATAAAAGGCAAAGTCCAAGGTAAAGATTTAGGAGGCCCACAGCATTCTGGACAGACAGCTCCTTTCAGGCTGAGTGAAAGAGGGCCCCTTGTGTAATACTTTCATCCATCAGACCTCCAGGCTGTAATCTGACTCTTTCTCTTGTCCTTGCCAGGTACAACTGGAAAATTTTGGGGAGATATAATGATTATTTTCTTTAGCTCACTTAGAATATTAAGATATAAATAAAACTGCAGTGTTTCCCAATATTGTAGTAATATCCCTGACATGAACGTCTAGTCCAGTAACTTGACCATTTCTAATAATTTGCAGTCTTCTAGTATACTAACTCAGGCCTCTCATATCTCACCCCGAGTAACTTTTGTGTTTTTTAATATCATTTAAAATTTTTTAAAGTTTTAAAAATTGGAGTTTTTAAAGTTGTGAATGTAATAAACTAATATACCAAGTAGGACATTTGAATTCCACTTTACATTGGCCAAATCTCACATAGTATAATGACTAAATAGTATAATATCTAAAGATGAAATTTTATTTTACGACTTTTCTCGGTGTTATAGTAAAAGTATACACACATACATGTCCACACAAATATATTGACATAAGGTGGACACCTGTCCTTTCCCCCATAAAGTGGAAAAAGGCCTTTTGTATGTTTTAGATTTTTAGAATCTCATTCTCTATCAAGCAATGAAGTAATGACAGTCTGTTTTATATATATATATATATATATATATATATATATATATATATATATATATGAAAATCATGATGTGAATACTAGAAAATAAATTGTCAGTGCTGCATCCTACATTACTATAATCACTAATCAAGAGGTGCTAAGAAGTTGCTCACTTATATTGAGGATAATAATGCACTTTGTAATGTTTTTGCCTTCTGTTTTTGTATATTGCTACAGCTAAAGAAGTAAACAGGTCATGGCACGTTTAACAAAAAGGCGACAGGCGGATACAAAAGCTATCCAGCATCTTTGGGCAGCAATTGAGATTATAAGGAACCAGAAGCAAATTGCCAACATTGACCGAATTACAAAGTAAGTAAATTTTAATAAAAATATTCTTAGTAAGATTTCATAAAAGACTTTGTAGGAAATGCCTAGAAGTACCTTATTGTGCTAGTCACTTTCCTGCTTTACAAAGTCTAGAGTTGTCACACAATTGCAGTGATAGGTACAGGGAACTTTTATATAGAAGTAAAATGTGAATATGCTTTTTTTTTTTTTTGAGACAGGGTCTCGCTTTGTAGTTCAGGCTGGCCCTGAGCTCACTATGGAGTATAGGCAAGCCTCGAACTCAGCAATCCTCCTGCCTGTGCCTCCCAAGTGTTGGGATTGCAGGTGTCAGCCACCATGCCCAGCACTGTGGTATGTGGTATTGATTGTTGGTGTGCTTGAGTCCCCATGCCCAGAATTGTATGTGGTTACCAGTGATCTAACCCGGGACCTTGTACTTGTGAGGCAGGCTCTGGAACTACTGAGCTAAATTTCTGGTTCAAATATGTTCTATTTTGAATAATTCTAGTTATAATTTTTAAATTATTGGAATCTTTGTCTTTTATTTAAAAAGCTTTTAGTCACTTTTATGCAGTAAAACTAAAGTCTATTTCATTACTCATTTTAATAGAGAATGAACATGATATGTGGAATAAATAACATTTTAGTAACTCATAGGCCAAAAATAGATTTTTTTAAGAATGTCATTCTGTGTTTTAGAACATATGTTAAATAAACATTGAATTGAAAAACCAAGTTCTTTTTGCCAGATAGTTTCTAATGCTATTTACCTTGGTTGACAAAGATTCATGGTAGAAATCTTGGATTTACATATTCTGTACTAATTGTAGGGATGTCTTTAGTTTGGTACTTAATTCTGTTTTGTTATTTATTTCTCTGTGTATTTTTTAAAGAGATAAGCTACATTTATATTTTTAAGTGTTTGGATGATTTTTTAAAAATTTATTTAGTGTTTCTTTGCATGTTTTCCTTCCCATATTCATTAGATAGATTCATTGGATTCACATATTCATTGAATGCTTTCTGAGAAATGAGGGACAGATAATTTATATAATCTCACATACATTTTTTGCTGTTATTAATAGTAAAATTGAGATCCATGTATTTTGACACAGAGTATAAAGATTACATTGCAGGGCTGAAGATTTAGCTTGGTGGTTCCAGCACCTGCCTAGCAAGTGCAAGGTCCCTGGTTCAATCCCTGGTAACCAAATATAATAGTACTGGGTGTGGTGACTCACGCCCACCAGCAGCAATCAGCACCACATACCACAAATTCCAGGCTTGGTGGCTCAAGCCTGTAACCCCAGCACTTGGGAGGCAGAGGCAGGAGGATCGCTGAGTTCTAGGCTCACTATGTATAGTGAGCTCAGGGCCAGCCTGAACTACAAAGCAAAACTCTGCCTCAAAAAAAAAAAAAAAATTACACCCAGCACTCAGGAGGCAGAGACAGGAGGATTGCTGAGTTCAAGGCTTGCCTGGGCTACCTAGTGAGCTGAGGGCCAGCCTGAACCACAAAGCGAGACTCTGTCTCAAAAAAAAAAAAAAAATTACAGTTTTGAAGTGACTGGCTCTTCTCCTGGTTCAGTAAACGATCTAATTTACTACTCTATGACAGCTTGATTCTGCTGTTGTTTGTTTTCTTAATTTGTAGGTCCCTCATTCATCTTTTTTGTTGTTGTTCCCTTTGGGGGTTTATTGAAGAAACTACATTATTGGTTCTGTGATTTTTCATGGCCTGGCATTTGCTGATCACATCATGGTGATCTAGTCTAACCCATTGTTCAGACTTCTGTATTTCATGGAATTGATAGCTCTTCCACACAGGTTGGGGCTGGACTGCTCAGAGGTGGTGGTATGTCCTGTCAGGAGACACACAAGTTTTTCATTTTGTAGCGTTTGTAGCCATTGATGCTATATCCAGTAATTGATTAGAGCTTGAAATGTTGGTAGTAATTCATTTTATTTTTCTCTTTAAAACTGCAATACTTTGGACCGGAGGGTTAGCTCAGTGGTTCTGACGCCTGCCTCACAAGCGCAAGGTCCTGAGTTTGATCCCCGGTAACCACATACAATGCTGGGCATGGAGATTCACACCCACCAACAATCAATACCACATACCACAGTGCTGGGCGTGGTGGCTCACGCCTGTAATCCCAGTACTAGGGAGGCAGAGGCAGGGGGATTGCTGAGTTGGAGGCTTGCCTGGGCTACATAGTGAGCTCAGAGTCAGCCTGAACTACAAAGGGAGATCCTGTCTCAAAAAAAATAATAAAAAAAACCCAAAACTGCAATACTTCTCTAAGGAAGTAATCTTACTTGCAACTCTTTGGTTACCTTGTTCATATAGGAAAAGTAGTGTTTCTTTCTTTTTGCATGTTAATTTAAAATAGCATGCTCCATTCATAACCAGTCAGTTTTTTTATAAAGTATTAGAGTACATAGAACACATTCAGTGTATTTTAACTCATATTTGATGCAACTCTTTTTTTTTTGTTTTGAGACAGTCTCGCTTTGTAGTCACGCTGGCCCTACGCTCACTATGTAGCCCAGGCAAGCCTTGAACTCAGCAATCCTCCTGCCTCTGCCTCCTAGTGCTATGATTATAGGTGTGAGCCACCATGCCCAACTGATGCAACTCTTTTGTTGTTATTTTCTAATATACACACACACATTGCTTAGTTTCTGTTTTGTGTTTTTTTTTTAATAAAAATTATTCGTTTATTTGCTCACTGCCATTACAAAAACTGATTACATTAGCAACAAAAATGTCTTGAAGTCAGAGGTGTTAAGTAAAACAGTGAACAGCTTCAGTTATTTTAACTCTTTGCTACTTTGATCTTCTAAACATTTGAATTGAGCAAAATAAGGTAGAAGAGTGCAAGTTTATTTTATCTTCAGGAATGTAAAGATCTAATTTAAACAGTTATTATAAAACTAAACTCTAAAGGTGTCTACATAGTTGGCTTCTTTTTAAAAATTTATCTTAAAATTAGTGGTCGATTATTTGGGGCTTCCTTTAGTATTCTGGATTTTGTTTTCCTATCTTCTGTTTGTAATTATCTACTGAGTTTATTATTAAATTTTTAATGTTTTCTTTCTTTGAAACTTCTGTTTATGTATTTACATGCCATTCATTTACTTGTGTGTACTTTACAGTGTAGACTTTATTTCTAAAGTAATTTTCATTTTCATCAAACATTAACTTATATCTGAGTTTTGAAATTCTGATTTATAGTTGTCATGTTATATGTCATTTTTAATGCCTTTAGTAACTATATATATGCATTCTTTTTTTTTTTTTTTTTTTTTT
>PVIC010041565.1:0-16251 GCA_004025085.1 Thryonomys swinderianus | reverse complement strand
TCAGTAGGATGAGATCCCATTTGTTGATTCTTTCTGCTAGTTCTTGTGCTAGGGAGGTTTTATTCATAAAGTCTCTGCCTAAGCCAATGTCTCCAAGAGTTTTACCAAGCCTGTTTACCAGCAGGCTTATTGTTTCTGTTTTAATGTTTAAGTCTTGTATCCACTGTGAGTTTAGTTTTGTGCATGGTGAAAGAGATAGATCTAGCTTTAGCTTTAGGCAGGCTGAAGCCCAGTTTTTCCAGCAACATTTGTTAAATAGGCTGTCTTTCTTCCATTGGGGATGTTTGGCTCCTTTATCAAATATAAGGTGGCTTAGTGTATCTGGAGTTGTTTCTGGGTCTTCTAATCTATTCCACTGGTCCTCGGGTCTGTTACTTTGCCAGTACCATGCAGTTTTTATCACAGCAGCTTTATAATAGAGTTTTAAATTAGGAATTGTAATACCCCCTGCCATGTCGTGGTTGCTTAGAATTGCTTTTGCTATTCTAGGTTTCTTGTGGTTCCAGATGAATTTTTGTATTATTTTCTCTAGCTCTGTGAAGTATACCGTTGAAATTTCAATTGGAATTGCATTGAATTTATATAGTAGTTGTGGGAGTATAGCCATTTTGACAATGTTGGTTCTCCCGACCCAGGAACAAGATATATTGTCTTAGCAATGAAGAAAGAGCAGATTCCAAGAGCACCTCATCCTTGCCTGAAGGAGGGCCGTGGAGGGACAGTAGGGGCAGCCATCCTGCCACACAGCCGGCCGTGAGCAAAGTGGGAAGTGTGGGTCCCGCCAGGGCAGCGTGTGGATGGCAGGATCCAGTGGACCTGCATCTTCAGGAGCCCATAAACCAGACAAATGTGTATTTGATGGAAATGGAATTCTAGAGGATGAGGCCCTTGTTGGCCTGATGGTGAAATACAGTGTCTGTCTGACCCCGTAGAGGGATAAATCTCCCTGGCATGCTGTCCAGCTGGAGACGTGGAAGCTACTTTGGTGTCTCGGTTTCTCCGAGCATGGACAGGATATTTATTGTCAGGTGGAGCACTGGGGTCGCGAGGTGTCCTAGCCACATCTCCTTCCCTGCCCCGGTACCACCGCGTGGCTGGAATGACAGGGGAGGAGGCGCCCAGCTCTGCCCGCTGGCCGTGTTAGAGGAAAGGGGCACAGGGGGTGTGATGCTCACCCCCGGGGGACGGCGGGCAACCTGCATGCGGATCCTGGCCTTGCACAATCCAGGGGAGACTCTGCCCTTGCTTTGGACTCACCCTCTTCTGTAAAATGGGCTGATAACAGGACTGCAAAGGGCCGTGGGATGAGCGTGTGGCGGGTGGATGGGGAGTCCTCCTCAGGTGCTGCATGAGGAGCGGTGGTGAGGGTGGCAGTGGTGATGAAGTCAGATGACTTCCCACGTGGGCCTGGTGACCTTCCTCCTGTCCCGAGGACCACTTCACGGATTCTTTGTCGCAGTTACTGATTGCTGTGTAATAAATCACCCTGCAACTTGATGACTTGAAACAACAGCAATTAATACTTATCCCTAGGGTTCTGGGGCTCAGAAATCCAGATGGGGCACAGCAGGCTGCCTTGCCTCTCCTGCGCCCTGTCTGTGGGGGTCTCACTGCCACGACTCAGTTGCTTGCAGTTCAGTGGAGAAGTTAGCGAGTGGGGCTCACAGTTCCGGCTGGATGGAGAAACAGCACAGAGGAAGGGCCTGCTGTGGAAGAGAGCTGCTCAGACCACGTAGGCTGGGAAGAGAAAACAGAAAGGTGGAGCTGGGCAGCGAGCTAGACCCACCAGGCTACCCCCACCAGCCCACCCCCTCCTGACTGGAAGCCAGCTGGCTCATCTGCCCACCCAATCACCTGCCGGACATGTAGGCTTTGGGGACCATTTTATTATTTTATTTTAGTTTTTGCTATACTGGGGATCAAACTCATGACCTGGCGCTCACCAGGCAGGTGCAGCACCACTGAGCTAAATTGCCAGCCCCTGGGGGCTATTTTAGATCTAAACTGTAACATGTGGCCTCAGCTGGAAGATTTGAAGATGGAGGGCTCAAGTCTGAAGCTCAGTGTCCAGTGGCTGATGTTGCTGGCCATGCACGTGCGTGGCCTGGGATTTCCAGGTGGCTGTGGTCCCAGGATGAGAGGAGGGGGAGGGGAGAGAAAGAGACACAGACCCAGGCAGAGGTGCCATATTGCTTTTTAGGATCTAGGTGCAGAAGCCATAGGCACCATTTCTATCTCCTCCTACTGAGAGAAAAACTTAACAAAGGTCTTTCCAAGTTCAAGGAGAGGAGGCCCTCCCGATAGGGGAGGCCATTGTCCTATTGCAAGGAAAGCGTGAGAGAGGGAAGCCTGTTGGAAGCATGAGATTTAGGAAACCTGTGCAGAAAGTCAGCCTCTCATGCCCTTCCTTTTCTAGTCAGTTACCTGTGAACCACTCGTTCTAAGGGCACAGACCCCAGGCCAGCAGCCCTGCACAATGGGAAGTTGGCAGTAGAAATCTATCCTACCCTTCTTGTCTTGCTATATTTTGGAATTGTCCCCTTCAAAGTTCAAGTGTTGTCAAAGTGGTGATATTAAAAGAAGAGAGCAGACCTCACCAGATAATTAAACCTACCAGCTCCTTGAGTTTGGACTATTTAGTCTCTAGAATTGTGAGCCAAATAAACTTTGTTTCTTTCTAAATTACTCAGTCTCAGGTATTTTGTTATAGCAGCACTAGATGCTGCCCCACTGTGTGATATTTCCACTTTGGAGTCTATGTCTTTCTTTCAGGTTTGGATTTAAAATGGTCCCCAAATGTCTCATGTGTGTGGAAGGTGATTGATTGGATCACGGGGGGCGCCATACTCAGTGAATTGACGAGTTCAGAGCTGAACCTCCTATTAGGAGGTGGGTCCTTGGGAGTTGTGATCTTGAAGGATGTATTCTTGTCCAGACTCCTCCTCTCTCTTGGCTTCCTGGTCATCATGCATGAGCAGTCTTCTTTCACCAGGTCCTTCCGCCGTGCTACTTCTGCCTTGGAGCCAGCTGACTGGACTGAACCCACTGGACACTGTGAACTGAATAAAACTCTCCGCTTTTAAGAGTCATGAGTGTTGGGTATTGTCTTGGCAAGGGGAAAGCTGACCAGTGCACAGAGCAGCCTCTATCTAGCCCAGCAGAGTGTATTAATACAAAC
The DNA here is from genome assembly GCA_004025085.1 of Thryonomys swinderianus. NCBI lineage: Eukaryota > Metazoa > Chordata > Mammalia > Rodentia > Thryonomyidae > Thryonomys > Thryonomys swinderianus. Next base: position 13,073 of record PVIC010041565.1, on the reverse strand, counting down.
CTACTATGTGCTTAGCACTGGGCTCTGAGTTTCACATGCTAGCCAATCCTTTTGCTTTCCTTCTATGCTCTTAACTCACCTTCTTTTCACCCAGTTGTTACCAGTTTTGAAAGATAATCATCTGGGTACTTGGGGACTTAGTGTCTGTCTCCTCCACTGGATGGTTAGGTCCTTGAAGGCAGAGGCCACACCTGCCTTGTTTACTTCTGACCCACCACTCACCTCACAGAAAACTCTGTTATTGTGTGTGGAAGGAAGGAAGGAAGGAAGGAAGGAAGGAAGGAAGGAAGGAAGGAAGGAAGGAAGGAAGGGATCTGGCACTTGGAAAATTTTGTCAGCAGCACATCCTGGTGTTGCCCTGGCTCACCAACTCCTCTGAGCTGGACAGTGGTAGGTGAGGAAGTGAAAAAGACTCCTTTGGACCACAGGGGTTCTGAGGGGGAGCATTCACTCTAAGAACTTCAGAAGAGCTGCCTGGGGCTCTCATCGTAGACCAACTGAAGGCCATGTAGTTCTCTGTACCTTATCATGTGCTTCTCCATCTCACTTGAGTCTCTCCATGACACCAAGAAATATGAAGAGCAGTGATACGTCTCCAATTTTTAAAAATGAGGAAATAGGGGCTCAAGGAGAATGCCTTAGTCACTTTCTCATTGCTGGGGCAAAACAAAGCAGCTACAATTTAAAAGAGGAACGGTTTACTTGGCTCACAGTTTCCAGTGGGTTCAGTCCAAAGTCATTGTGATAATGCAGAATTCACTTGGTGGAAGGGCCTGGTGGAAGAAAGCTGCTCAATGTATAGCAGCCAAGAAGTAGACAGAGAAGAAGGAGCAAGAAGAAGACCATATCCTTCCAATAATCACCTCCCACCAGGCCCAACCTCCTAACAGCATACTTAGCTGTGGAGTGGATTCATCATTGATGAGCATAATGCCCGCTGGGTCTTGTCATTTTCTGCACACATGAGTCACAGGGGGGTTGGGAGAAGCTTTAGGTCTAAACCATACAGAGGCCAAAGGCTCAGCCTACGGTGACACAACTTTTGGTCCAGGACAGAGATTCTTGGATTCTTGACACCTTGTAGAGGGCTCTTTCTCTTGTGCTCCACCTTATTACTTCTGGGTCTATGCCATTGTAAAATCCTAGATTGTTCATATTGATTGGAATCTTAGGGACTGTATTTTTTATTAAGCACCAAGGAAATGGAAGCTTAGAAAGGGGGAGATGGCTGCCCAGTAGGCTGTGATGATCAAGTGATGAGTAAATCGATCCCCCAGGTGTCCTCAGCCATGCCCCAGAGGGGTGACTTCCTGCCCAGCCCTGTGTAGCTAATCCAAGGCCTAGCAGAAAGTGGTTAACTGTCATAGCCTGAAGGTTATTTTCACAGACAACTGTTATGAGATGTTCTTGGCCTAAACGCTTTCCAAAACATCCTGGCCAGCTGAGCAGATGGGCACTTGTCATTGGCATAACCAGGAGGCTGTGGGTCTTGCTGATCAGGCCTTGTACTGAGAACAGCTCAGAACACCCAGGCGGGAACAACAAATGTGCCCAGTGCTGGGGCACTGCGCCCCAGAGAAGGGATGTCAGGGCCAACCAGACATTTCAGCACTTGGGACAGCTCCTCGGTGGGCGCTTTAGAGCCAGAGAATTTTATAATCAGAGGCCTGGCCTCCAAGAACGTGGGTGGAGGTGTTTCAGAGACAGTCACTGATTTTCTGGGAAAAACAAAAACAAAAGCCAGTGTCAGCAGAAGCCAGGTGTGAGTTTATTTTTATTTTATTTTGTTGTTCACTTATATTTACTTCTTTTTGGTTGTCCTGGGCTTTGAACCCAGAGGGTTCCCACTGAGCTACTACCCAACCTTCAGAGTCTTGCTAAGTCAGTAAGTCGGGCTTGAATTTGTGATCCTCTTGCTTTGGGCTCGCAGTTGCTGGGATTACAGGTGGGCACCAGCACATCGCATGTAGAAAGCAAAAAGCTTTAAGATGAAAGAGAAGCATAACACGGTGGGAAAGATGTGATTATTTCAGAACACAGTGCACATCTTCCCTCCCACGTTATCAGCACTAGGAGAAGGAGGGTGATGGAAGGGGCAGGATGAGAAACAAAGAAGGAGAATGGACAGGATCCAGAGTGACAGAGGGAGGGGCACTCAGGAGAGAAGCTCAAAGGTGGACGGAAGTGGGATAAAGGTTTGGAACAATGGTAGGGAGGCTTCACTGGTCCTAGAATATTATAATAATTTTTTTCCATACTCTGACATTCACAGGGATCCCAGGCTCTTTGTAGGATTCCCTCTTATTCGCATCTTTTCCCATGTAGTGAGCAGATTAGCCACTTTCAGAGTTCTTCAGCTGCTCATTATGCTTAGAGTTCTGGAAACTTGACTCTGAGTAGAGCTGTTGTAACAGTCTATTAGAACCATGTGGTCCCTGCTTCTACCATCAGTGAGGATTCCCATGGGGGGGGGTTGGCCTTCACGTGTGATACTGAGAAGCTGACCCACGGAGGACAGGTGTCCTGGCCCCCACACCCTCTGAAGAACGAATGTGAAGACTTGTCTATGGAGAGGCCCGGTCAAAGGTCTGAATGGCCCTGGAGACAGATTGGCAGAAAGCAGTGGTAAGTACTCCTCCCGGTGCATCGGTCTTATAGATTCACTGGCATTTTATTCTCTGCTCAAGAAGGTGGGGAGGTATGAAGTCTCCTCCAGAGGCATCTTCTCCATCAAGATAATGAAAGTACAAAAGCTTAAAGGCATTCAGTTTCTGATCTGGAGAACTCACTCGTGCATACCACCTCACCGCCCCCGTGTACTGGACAATAAGGTATGTCCTCTTAGCCACAGGGCTCGTGCCATTAGAATGAATTATGACCAATTAATCTGAGCTGTAGAATGTTATCATGATGCAGTGTGATATGAAAGGGAATTAATATTCCAAGTTCCTATCACACGCCAGGCAGAGTGCCAGGGGCTTTCCATGCTGGGCTGGCTGGGTTATTACTCAGCAAATGCCCTCTCCCCTCTCCCCTGAGGTGCCTGCCACCTTTGCCCAGTCCTGTTACCTCTGGCCCAGGCGTGTACTTGGCTGACAGAAGGTGGGTGGAGGAGGCAGCATCCTTTGTACTGCAATGGTCTCATCGTGAAGCCAGCGTGGACCTGCGTCCAGCCTGCAGCCTGGAAGAGGCCCCCTCACAGGAGCCAGGCTGGGTCCCACATCCCTTACCACCCTACAGGTGTGTGGGCTTGGGAGCCCCTAATTTGGGGTCAGCACTGTGCAGCAAAGTTCCTATCTCATTTAATCCCCATGACAACCCTTAGCAGTCGCTGCCATGGGTTTCTCCATTTTATAGGAAACGGGGGCCTAAAGAGAGGCAGTGGCTAAGCAAGCCACATGTGGTTCACGGTTATTTGATAAGCTAAGCCGAGTGCCCTGGGCCCTCCCGCTATCCCCGGCCTCCTTCGCGCGCACAGCTGGAGCTGGCGTGGGGGCGGGGCGCTGGGGAGCTGAGCTTGAAGCGCCTTTCAACGTGCCAGCAGGGGCTCTCCGCCCCGCGGTTCCAGGAAAAGGTCACAGTCGGCGATTCTGCCCACAGAACAATGACATTTCAAGGATCAAAGAAAAGGTTAAAATATTCCTATAAATCTATTCTTGGGACTTTTAAGTATTTCCAATGTAAAGGGAAAATGTCATTTCTTTCTCCCCTAAGAGTGGTGGCGGGTGGGCTTCGCTAATGGGTCTGCTCCCTTTTCCTGAGGAGGATGAGAGGGGAGGAAGGAAAAATTCGCTCCAAGCCCTTCCACGTGGAAAGAGAGGCACAGTTAACCCCGAACCTTGTTTGTCTGTAGAAACCGAATCCCAGAGGGCCCCGGGAGAGCTTCCCCAAGGGAGAGGTGGTCAGTGCCGTGAGCGCAGGTAGGGCACCTGGAAGGCCTGACCACCGGCCCCTTTAGCTAATGGCTCCGCCGCCCGCTGCCCGTGCCTTGCTGTGCATGCGCCTCGGACTCCGCCCACCCACGCCCCGTCTTCTTTCCCCGGAACCACAGAACCACGTCCCGGTGAGGGAGCCCACGCTTTCCCCCCATTCAGTAGCGAAGCCGCCTGTGCACCGAGGGCCCTCCGAGAGCTTGCGGAGCACAGGGTGACCATGGAGGCAGTGCCACCCGGCCTGGGGCAGTCTATAGACCAAGCAGAAAGGGGACAGGACCTGTGTGTGAATCACATACGTCTGAGAACTGGGTGCGGAGCAAGTCAGGACGGGGAGTCAGGGAAGGTTTCCTGGAGGAGTCGGTGCTTGAGGCGGGTCGGGCCTAGATGGTTGGAGTGTCTGGAGGCTTGCAGCCCCGGGAGCAGGGCGTGGTGGGGGTGTGGGGACCGCAGTGCAGCCCCGGGGGAGGGGGGGAGGGCGTGGTGGGGGTGTGGGGACCGCAGTGCAGCCCCGGGGGGGGGGCGTGGGGGGGGTGTGGGGACCGCAGTGCACCTTGGAGAGCAGGTGTCTTGCCAAAGGTGCTGCTCTCCGTCCGGAGACCCGGCTTCCTGTGGGGACTCAGCCCACAGTCTGCCAGAAGTTGTTATTCGTAGCCCCCCGCTGTCACTCACCTCCCACAGCCCGTCAGTCACCCGGAGCCGCCTCATCTGCCTCCCTGACGCCTCTCCTGGCCCCCCCTCCGCTGCCCACGGTTACCCCAGCTGGAGCGTCTCTGTAGGACATGCCACGGCCTCTGAGACGGTGGCCCCGTGGGCCTTCTGGCTCCCCTGGGTCCCAGCTGCAAAGGCACTCATTTGGTCAGTGGGGTCCCTCACTGAGCTCTGTTTGACGCCTTCAGGTGGCTAAAGGAGCTTCCGATGCCCGAGTGTGACATCCAAAGCCACTTCCAGCTGGAGTCGCCGCCACCCTGGCCCTCTGGGGCCTCCAGGTATCCCGGCCACTCTTCCCCTTGGCTGTAGGAACTCCCCTTCCTGCTCCCTTCCCAGCCTGCTTTTGAGCCTGGTCTCCTGCCCCTGCCCATACCTTCCCTTGGGCTCTTCTCCCCGCTGGGCTGGAGGCCAGGGGAGCAGTCTGTGGAAAGGCATCGGAAGTATGACTTCCGGTTACTGACCACGCCCCGCCACGCCTCTGATTCTCGTGGTGTTGAAAGTGTCTTTCACACGTGGCTTTGCTGTCCGCGTCCCCCTCTCCTGTGGGAGTGAACACTACCAGGGCAGCTTTGCTGCGCCCCCGGAATGCGGTCACAGGGCAGGCGCTTGAGGGTGTGTGGGGTCAGTGAACCAACGACGGGTAGACCCAAATGGGACGCTGAGGCTCTGGCCACTCCCTCAGCATTTCTAGGTCTCTTCTGGGGGCCCCTCAAGGACCGGGGCCGGTTCATTCCCATGAGGAGGGACTCAGAGTGAGAGAAGGGGCGGCAGGGGCCCTTTGCGGGGAAGGCAACGCACTTGTGGCTCATTCTCGCTCTAATTGCCACCAGTTGATGGCGGCGGCTGGTGGCTCAGCTTGGAGGAGGCTGTGGCAGCTGGAAACCATGAGCAGTTTCCGCCTGGGCCGGCGGGGTGCGGGGAGCTTCCCTGGGCTGTGGAGGGAGCGTGTGCAGGAGTCTTAGACCGTACCTGGGGAAGTGGGGGGGCAGGATCTGGGGAGGAGTACCCCAGCAGCGTGGCTCTGCCTCAGTTGTTCCTTCTCCCATCCACGGCCCGAGGCCGCTGCCCAGCGGAGGAAGCGGGAACCGGGACGTAACGGGAGGAGCAGCGGTGTTAGGGGTCTCAGCCCGGCTTCTGCCCCTGCCCGGGGACTGTGGGGCTGGTGACAGTGGAAGAGTCGCTGAGGTCTCCGAGTGTCCTTGGGGAATCGAGGGGTGACCTGTCCTCCTGCGGGGTCGTCACGAGGGGTCCGTGAAGTAGTGAGGGAAATGCCTGGCCCCTCGGAAGCTCGGGGAGGATGAGAGCAGTTGCCCTGAAGTCTGCGGAGGGCCAGCCTCATCGTGGGGACAGTCTCTGGGGTTCCCTGCGGACAGCACACTGGGAACCGTGGAGCAGTGGCCTCTGTGGGGGCTCAGGCCCCGCTGGAGTGCTCCGGCAGCGCGGATGGCCGGTGTCCTGCGGGCTGGTTGAAGCCCGATGCACATCCGGCCTGGCCGCTCCTCCGTGGTCCTCTGCTCGTGAGGGACACCGGGCTCATGGCCATGCCTGGAGTCACAGGTGATTTGTCTGGTAAACAGGGGACAGTGACAGTGACTGTCAACTTTGGGACAGTTAGTTAGCAAAAAGAAATGAACACTGCTGGTTAAACATCTACACCCGGCCTGTCTGGGGGTGACCGGGCCGTGCGCACTGCTGAGCGGGTCTAAAGCACTGTGTGTTCAGCAAGAAGAGTGGACCCAGTCTGTTTTGAGGGCTTGTGTGAAAGACATCACTCTAATTTTTAAATAAAGATTGCACATTGCTGTGACAATTTATGGATGCATTAGTTTAAGTCACATGTTATTAAAGTTAATATCACCTTTTTCTTTTTCACTTTTTTTTACATTTTATTGGTACATTATATATACACATCACAATTACACTCCACATTGAGAATTTGTACCAGTATACGACACAGCTTAGTTCTCATTTTTTCCCCCTCCCTCTTTTCACTTTCTCTCATGTGGTTGTTGGAAGATGTTAGATCACATCTGTAGCCTATGTAGGGTCATATTTCTGTGGTGGTCTAGATTACGCTAGGCCTTGGGTAAATATTTGCTGTTATCCAAGGTTGGATCCAAGGAGGGGATTTACAATTTCTGGTGTGACCGTGTTAACCATCTTCCGGTGTGACCGTGTTAACCAACGTCCGGTGTGACTATTAACCAGCTTCCGGTGTGACCATGTGCAGGTTAACTTTTCCAAGCCTCATGTTCATCTTTATCAAATGGGACTGACAGGATTCAATGAAATGAAAGTCATGTCACTGCTGGCCTTTTCTGTCACCCTGGGTGCTGGGCGGGGCTGAGCTTCCACTGCAAAAAATAGGTCCTGAGCCCTGCAGGCAGCTCCCGGGGGTGAGGTTGAGCCGTCCAGTGGGGACATTAAGGGAATGGTCAAGAGCCCATTAATGACATCACTGGCCCCTTTAATCATCTAATGATCAGCCGTTTGGCCAACCTGTCCTCTGGACCCAAAGCGCGGTCCTGTTGGCAGGAAGATTGTGAGCAGATAGAGCCCTGAATCCTACACAAGGGATTTAGTGGCCTTGCAGGGGACAGTGGCTGGAGACAGGGAAGTCACAGCAAACCTCTTTTTCAGGGCTTTGGCTGTGACCCGACAGAGCTGGGCTGGTGAGGGTCCAGGGAGAAGGGGGGGCTTGGCCTGGCCATCCTCCTTCCGATCCTCAGATCGCTGGTGGTGCCAGGACCGGGATGACAGGGGCTCAGGGAGGGGGTGACTGTGGACAGGGAACTTGCAGAGACTCCAGGCCTGAAGTGAGCTCGCACTGTGCTCCAGGACACAGGCCTGGCAGTCAGGGCAGCAGACCAATGTGCCCCTTGCAAGACTGAATGAGGCTGCTGGGGGAGACAGGTCAGGGCCGACACCCCTCCCCACTTTGACCCCACCAGAGGTCTCCCTCTGTCTCTCAGTCACCACTGTGGCAGGGTAGGCCCTTCTCAGGATGGCAGGGACCCTCCTTGAGCTTACAGCTTCCCTGGTCTTTGCCAGTGGGGGTCTGGTGCTGACCGTCCACACAGACTACAGCTGACGTTTGTGCGCAGTGGACACTTTATATAGTCTTAGTTGGGCTTTGTGACAGGGAGAGGGGCAGGTTCAGACGTGCATTGCTCTGCTAGGTTTATTCTGATGGGAACAGGGAGACCGAACCTCCCATTCTTCTGTTCACGCAGCCTCAAGGTTTTTACACTTAGTAGCATCGTGGTTTTATTGATGCTTAATGTTGAGCAGAGTCAAAGCCTTATGCCTTTTGATGTCCCTTGTTACTGCGCCAACGCTCCCGGTGCCCTTCCCTCAGTTCGTGCATTGGGTTCTCTAAATCTGTTGGCCCAGACAGGGCGGAGACCAAAGCTTATGGCCACCAAGGGTTTTTATGCAAAATCCCGCTGCCCAAGGCCCTGACAAGTTCTTTTAAAGCAGCCCCTACCAAATGTAGTGGAGCCCAGTGGCCTGTGTCTTCTCCTCCCAGAAGCCATGACGGTGAGAGGGCCACGTCCATCTTGACCAAGGTGGGGAGAGTCTGATGACTCACCGACACAAAAAGTGCAGGGTTCCATTAAGCTCCTGAGTGCTGGCCCTTTGGAACCCCATGGTGATGTCACACGTTGCACGAGTTCCAGTGGATGGCAGTCCTATGGAGGACAAGGGTGTTATATTGTGACTTGGTTTGGGAATGGCTGTGCCCTCTGAGGCTCCTGCTGCCTGCTCAGGAATCTGTTGCCTGGTCTTCAAAGCTTCTCCAGGTCTAATTCCCTTGTGCCACCTCCCACCTGTAATATCTTCTATCACAGTTAATAAAATCTCCCCTCCCAACCAAGGCCAGCAAGGTCCCTCCTGGGGCTCCTGCCTTCTACCTCCACCCTTGGCCCTCCAGCTTTACCCTTTTCCTCAAGCCCTGAGTTTATTCCTGCCTTAGGACCTTTGCACACGAAGCTCTGACTGCTTGGTGGACTCTGCCATCATATTTTTAATAATTCCACCAGGCTCCTTCCTGACTTGCTGTGGGATCATAGAGAACCCTAAGAAATAATAGAACTAAGATGTTGCTGATGCCCGGTTGCCGAGTGCTTACTGTTGTAAGTACTTGCTGCAAAATTAGGTGCATTTGAACCATGTAACAGTCCTGTCTTCTTACTGGTGAGGAAACTGAAGCAGAGAGAGCAGAGGCCAAACTGCTGGAGGAAGACATAGGGAGGCGGACGGATCCCAGGGGAGGCCACAGGTGCCATCTCAGCCACCTGCAGCAGGTGAGAGTGGCTCACAGGTTCCTGGTAGTAATGGGCACCCCAGACAGTGGCCCAGGGCTCTGCTTTCTCCTGACACTGGGGAGAGAGACACCCGTTTCTTTTAAGAGCAGGAAATCTTTCTTGGAAGTTTCCCAGCAGCACTCGCGCTTTGCCCTCCTCAGTCCACAGCGTCGCAGGGTCCTTCGTTCCTGGGACTGGCTTGAGCAGCGGAGGTTCCCTCCTGGGGCCCAGAGGGCGCAGCCTGGCGGCCGCCCGCACACACACCCTGCTCCACTTTCCTCGGCCCTGACCTCGCCAGCCCGGCTCAGCCTTCCGAGCGCTGCCCGGACTCCGCGCCCGGCGCCGCCTCTGCGGTCACCCGAGGACAGGCAGGGCCGGAGCCCGGCACAGAGGCCTCAGTGTGGGCTGACGCGGGACCTCGGCGCTGTCCAGCTCGGGCCCCTGGGGACCGAGCTCAGGGGACCGCGCTCCTGCACGGAGAGGCGGCACTGCCTGTGGCGGGCGCCTCTGCTTCTGGGGGCCGGCACGGGCTGGCCAGCTCCTCAGGGAGGCGAGCGGGAGGAGGGTGCGGGAGGGGACGGAGCCGCCCTGGCCGAGGCGCCGCACCCGGCGCGTCCAGCCCTGTGGGCGTGAGTAGCCTCCGCTGGGGAATCCCCCTGACCCGGCTGCTTGTCCGTCCGAGTCTGGGCCGAGACGCTGCGGGGCACCGCGAGTCGCCCGGGAGTGGCCTGACGGCAGCCCCGGGAGCCCGAGCCCCGGCGCTCACTCCGGGAGGCGCTTGCGGAGGCAGCGCAGGCCGGTCCCTGCCAGAGCTGGAACTCGCTCTGCACGTTTCCTCTCTGCCTCCCCGCCCGTTCCTCAGCCTCCTTCCCGAGGGAGGCCCGGGGATCCCCGTGTCCCTCAGCGCCCAGCAGGCCATCCCCGGGACCGACTCTGCTTCCCACACCAAGGCTCTTAACACCCGGGCCAGTCCCGAACCTGGAGCTAGGGCTGGACTGCAACTCCCGAGCTGTGGAGTGGGTACCTTGCAGGCTGTGGCGGTGCGCAGCTGTAACCCCAGCACTCAGGAGGCTGAAGCAGGAGGGTTGCTTCAAGTTTGAGTTCAACGGAGTTCAAGGCCAGCCTGGATTACATCTTGAGACTGCCTCACTCTTCCCCCAAGCGTGTTATTTAGCTACTTTTTCTTCTGCAGAGTTGACATGGCGTTCTCTAACCTCAGGGCCTGGGCTGTAGGCTGAACGTCCTAATGCGTGAGAACTTTCTTTTTAAATTTGTTCCAGTGTGTGTTTATAGGATGCAATGATGACACTCCTCACAGGGAGGCGGTGCACGTACACAACACACCTCAATCCCTTTTCCTCCCCCCACTTTCCCCTGGAGGTGGACCTGGGAATGATTCTCCTCCCTGTGCCGAGTTCGAGTCACCAAAAACCAACGTCCAAAAGGCCACTTGGCCGGATTCAATAAATTGAAACGGAATGTCCGGTTGCATTTGAATTGGAGCTACAGAAATACTCCTGGACATTGGTAAAGCGTAAATGTGTTTTTTATTATTATTACTTTTACAGGTGCTGCCGCAATAACTGTGGGCTGTCTCTTATTACTCAGTGGCCTCAGTCTCTGAGGCCACCAGCAAGGAGATCGCTGGGCCCCCCGCCCTGGCCCCTCTCCCTTGGCTTCTGCCGCAGGTGCAGGCTGGACTGCGGGGGAGGGGCAGGCTGGCTGTAAGGAGACAGACCTCTCTCCTGGCCTCCGGCAGCGCCTGCTCAGAAGGGTAATCAGTTGGGGTGGAAACCCTGGCCGAGGCTGCTCCCACCCCTCCCCCAGGCCGCGGAAGGGGTGACCCTGCGAGAGGGCCCTGAGGGCCTTGGGAGCTTTACTAAACCTCCTGGCGGTGGCCTGGGCCCCTCTGGGGCATCCAGAGTGACTGGAGTCCCTGCCCCGCGGCTGGCCCAGCCCTTTTCCTGCCACTGCCCCTCGCTTTGGCTTCCTCTGTCCCTCTCGGCTCCCCCACAAGTGACCCCACGAAGCTGTGGGCCAGGGCTCTGAGGAGACTGTGCGCTCTGAAGTGAAATGAGTAATGAAGAGTCCGAGTGCCCAGCTTAGCACCCTTGAGGGGTGCCAGCAGGCCCCTCCAGGTGGCCACACGGCCCCTTGCACAGCCCTGGTTGCTTCTGGTTTCGTCTGCTTTCCCAGTATTGCCCACCCCACTGGTTTTCCTGTAGGGTTAAAGACTGTCACGTGGCAGCACAGGAGACTCTTTTTTTTTTGCTTTTTGAGACAGGGTCTCGCTTTGTAGTTCAGGCTGGCCCTGAGCTCACTATGGTGCCCAGGCAAGCCGCTGCGAACTCAGCAATCCTCCCGTCTCTGCCTCCCGAGTGCTGGGATTACAGGCGTGAGCCACCACGCCTGGCACTGTGGAATGCGGTGTTGATTGTTGGTGGGCGTGAGTCTCCACGCCCAGCATTATATGTGGTTACTGGGGATCGAACTCAGGACCTTGCGCTTGTGAGGCAGGCGCCGGAACCAGTGAGCTAACCCTCTGGCCAGCACAGGAGACTCTTACTAACCAGGACAGGACCTTAGAGAGCTCTGTGGCTGCCCACATAGATTTCTGAGCTAGCTCGGGAGCCCATTTTCCTTTCCAAACATTGCTTCTGTGGAAAATGTATTCTCTAGTCCCAGAAACCTAGATGCACCTTACATGCTTATTTATTGTTTTTGCTTTTTTGAGACTGAATCTTACCATGTAGCTCAAGCTGGCCTCAAACTCATGGAGAGCCTCCTGCCTCAGCCTCCCAGGTGCTGGGATGATAGGTACTGTGCTCAGCCTTCAAATTTCACCCCTTATAGTCTCAAAATGTCATTGGCATGAAACAGCTGGGCAGGTTGGAGGAGGCAAAGACATAGCCCGCTGCAGACTGAGTATCTTCCACGGCCGGTATTCATTTCCTCTCTGCTCTGGAGGCTGCGGCCTGAGGCGCAGGTGCTGGCAGAGTTCCCAATTTCAAAGCTCCTCCTCTTGGGCCAAGATGGCCCTCCCCCCCCAGCATCCCCAGTGCTCCTCTCTTCATGTGTATCTGATCCTGGGTTTCCTTTTTGTAAGGTCGACAGCCAGTGGGATTTGGGAGCTCATCATGGCCACGTAACCTGATGACCCCTTCCAGACTGTCTTCAGACCTGAAGGGCTGCGGGGTCAGAACGCACCATGTGAACTTTGGGGCGCACAGTTCAGCTCCTAACTTAGCCTTCAGCCTGGCTCTTGTTGCGTTCATGTCCCCCGTGTCATGGCAGGTGAGGTGACTGACCACCTGCTGCTCCCTTACTTTTTCTACTTGACTCTTTGAGGTCCTGGAGCAGAACCCTGACAGTCAGACATGCTCATGAAATTGCAGAGATGTGCTTGATGTGAAGACATTGAATTTGGGGATCAGGCCAGGGGTGGAGAGCTCATGCAGGGTAACGTCTCAAGGGTGAAGTTTAGAGCGAGGCTTTGTCAATTAAAAACAAAACAGAACAAGTCTTTCCCTGTTGCAACACTCCCCACCCCCACCATGCCCAGCGTAGCGGCAGAGGCTGTAGAAGGCGGCGTGGAGGAGCGGGCGCTAGTGTCTCCAGCCTGGTTTGAAGATGGCTGTGGCTTTCAGTCTCTCCTAATAGTCTTCCTTCCCTCCTTCCTTCCTTTCTTCCTTCCTTTCTTCTTCCTTCCTGTCTTTCCTCTCTTTCTTCCCTTCTTCCTTCCTTCCTTCCTTTCTTCCTTTCTTTCTTTCTTTCTTTCTTTCTTTCTTTCTTTCTTTCTTTCTTTCTTTCTTTCTTTCTTTCTTTCTTTCTTTCTTTCTTTCTTTCCTGCCTTCTTCCTTCCTTCCTTTCTCTTTCTTTCTTTCTCTTTCTTTCTTTCTCTTTCTTTCTTTCTTTCTTTCTTTCTTTCTTTCTTTCTTTCTTTCTTTCTTTCTTTCTTTCTTTCTTTCTTTCTTTCTTTCTTTTCTTTCTTTCCTGCCTTCTTTCTTCCTTTTTTCCTTCCTTCCTTTCTTTTTCTTTCTTCCTTTCTCTTTTCCTTCTCTCCTTCCTTCCTTCCTTCCTTCCTTCCTTCCTTCCTTCCTTCCTTCCTTCCTTCCTTCCTTCC
>PVIC010041564.1:0-16152 GCA_004025085.1 Thryonomys swinderianus | reverse complement strand
TATACAGGGTCTGACCCCTGTTATAATCAGGCAGTGATTGCAAAGGTGACTGTACACACCTATTCTTACCAGTGGTGTGTAAAAGAGGAAGAGTGCTTACAGACATATGTGCACATAAACGTTTTAATCTGTACTTTTTCCTTTTTGGGGTAAGGACACCTTTATTCCTGTCCATGGCAATCATTGGGCATTTATATTTCCTAGGAGTTGATTTGGGGCAGATAACATGTAAGTAAAGTGTTGAGCAAATGGTCAGACTACTGGTGCAGAAGAAATAAGGTGAAATAAACGTAGCGCCCTCAGCTCTGGGTGCGCGTCAGTGACACCTGTGGAGATTTGAGAATATGTGAATGTCTGTCTTATGGCCCAGTACCCCAGAATCAGAACTTCTGGATGCAAAACCCAGATATCTTTAAGTAGCTGTGTAAGCAATTCTGATTCACAGAAGCTGGTGCCTACTCTGTTTCCTTTTTGTTCATTCCTCTCTCTCTCTCTCTCTCTCCTCACCAGGCTCGTCAATGCTGCAGTGAAGGGGAATGTCTTCTAGCCAATCAGGGGATGGATAAGTCTCAGTCCAAAGAAGATGCTCAGAAAGCCCTTCAAGACATTGAAAATTTTCTTGAGATGGCTCTGCCCTTTATCAATTATGACCTGGAATCGCTACAGTATGAATTTGATGTAATTTTGTCTCCTGAACTCAAGGTAGGAAGCGTTCTTGCTACGAAATAGATTAAAAAAAAAAAAACTCTACTTACAGAAGTGCAAGAGTCTTAGGACCTTCCAGCTAACATTGGGGCCTCTTGTATGTACACAGTCCTCTTTAAGGGTAAGAGCTCACAGTAGTACCATTGTCAGGCATCAAGAATCCAAAGAAACATGCCTGTCTTTGATCTCTGACTCCATTATTTTCAAACTCTTCCAGTGTCCAGGAGCTCTCATAGATATTTCATGTGTGCCCTTGGAGAAAGGCCCAGAAGTGTTGTGGGATATTGGGCCCATGTTAAGGGCACTCAACCTGAGATACATTTCCTTTCTGCTGCAGTGGTCTGGTGCAGCTACTGTGGGAGCACATACCTGGCTGATGTTCTCTGTATGAGAACAGAAGGTCTTACTGGGGGTGGGGCGCAGCAGAAGTTGGTGTGAACAGGGTGGAGAGCTCAGTCTGTGAGCGGAGAGCTCATGTGACCTTGGAGATGCCACATGGTAGATAAGAGCATCTGTAATGCTACTGGCCAATAGAATGTGCAGTCAACTCTAAAGCTGGAGCAGTACGCATCAGAAACACTACAAACATGGTGGTGCCCCTATTAAGCAGGTGATTCTCTGGAAGCATCCAAGCTTAACTTTACCTGCCTCCAAGCACATAGGAGAGCAGAAGGATGCATTATCCTTCAGTGGCTCTAAGGAGCCCTTTGCACCATGGAAAACTATAGAGTGTCCTTCAGGTAACAGAATACTGACAGTGTTCACCTGATTGTTATCATGATTTAGTGGCTTTCTCTTGCTTGGTAGAAAGAGTACTGTGCCTTGTTTTCTGGCCTGTGACAGCAAATTACTCTACAATGACCAATTAATTTCCTGACTGCTTGATAAGTGCCTTTCCCATGTTGCTTTGGTTGAAATCTTGGTTTTCCATATATATGTATATATTAATCGCTTTTTGTTACTTTCCTAAATTTCTTTGAGTTGGATTTTAACTACAAATTGATTTTTGAGTCCAAGTCTGAGAAATGTAAGTTTGCTCTGACCTCACTTGAGAAAATATTTCATGGAATTATTATGCAACCTACAGGTTCAAATGCAGACTGTACAACTCAAGCTTGAAAATATCCGAAGTATATTTGAGAGCCAACAGGCTGGCTTCAGAAACATGACAGAGAAGCGTATGAGGCCACTCCCATTTGTGGTGCCTTCAGCTGAAAATATGTTCACATGCAGAGTACCATTTTTTTCATCTAAACCTGGTAAAACATCTTACATTCATTTTCTCCAGTTCTTCTCATTTTGCTATTGTTTACTTTGTTACTCTGAATATAAATGCTGAGTTCATTCTGTGGTCCAGGTGAACTGAAAGCTGCTTTTAATGTCTACAGTCATGTTTAAATGATATTGCCCAAAGCAAGAGTCAGATCGAGATATTTGTATAGTCCTAAAATGTAGTAGTTACACAGAATCATGCAAGATGGTGCACATCTCAGGGCCGAGTATTCTAACTTTAGGAATGAGTAAGAACTCACACTGTTTTTCGACAGCTGGAGGAAAGTATGTGAAACTGAGGTACACATGTGTCGATGCACACATGTAATTATTAGAACAGAAGCAAACTCTTATTTGGTTCTTGTGCTTCTGGTATATGAATGACTTAACTAGAAGGATGGATTGCCTTCTCTAAATAGCTGCTGGTAAACAGAATAATGCTATTGCTAGTTTCTTACTACAGAGTCCATTTCCTAATTTCAGTCTTTAGGGTCTATTTTAATGGTGTAATATCCATTCTCTCTCTCTGAGTTCTATGGAGAAAAATCATCCTTGTGCCAATGTTGAACTACTCTTACAATAAGATGTACCAATGGGCCCAGAGGTTTTTTTGATCTGCCTTTCAATACTCTTAGTGCAGAGTTATTTTGTTTTTGAGGCCATACATTAGTGGAATTGATGAACACAGGGCTAAATTCAGTTTCTAATCTAAAATCAGGGATGTCACTAGTGTGGGAACTGCTTTGAAATTCAGAGAAGTCTTGAACCAGGGATAATAAGCACCAAAATCCTCCTCCTTGGGACCATGAATAAGATTTAAAAGAGATGATGAAAGCAGGTATCCAGATAAAGTTGGTGAAATTTTTAAGTAACAGTCATGAAATATAAATGTATACTCAAAAATATCAACAATGCTCTAAGTTAATGCTATTGACTAAATCGAAGGTACAAGAAATACCAAGATACTGAAAAAAGTAGAGTGAGTAACAGCAACAAAAATAAAGGAATGACGCCCAAAAGCTAAGAAACGAAAAATAGAATAGACCACTATTCCTAAACAGAAGACAGACTTCGTTTAGATTTCTGTCTCCATCAGCAGTGTGACCTTAGGGAGTTCACTTTTCTTCCCTCAGCCTCAGTCATCTTGTCTGTACCATAGAGACATTAGTACCTACCGACTTCAAAGGGCTCAGGTGAAGACACAGTGGAAAACTCATGCAGAATGTGAGAAACGTGCAGTGAGCTGGCCTTGCCCTTCGTCCTGGCTGAGCTTTCTTGCTCAGTGCTCTGAAAGTGCAGCCCCTTCTGAAGGGGCGAAGCTTAGGCTGAGGACAGGATGGTGAGCAGACTGGCCAAGACCCACTAAGTCACCCAAGGGCAATTTTATTTTGTATCATTTCTTTTATCCCCTTTCTTTCTGCTACTCTTATTTAATGGCATTACGCTTTCTTTCTGCAGTGGGAATTGGATACTCTTTCTTTCAAGCATGTAAACTTTTTTCAAAAGGTACCCATCTTTATTATATTTCTTATCACCAGTACATTTTCTGAGTTTGTGTACACATGAAAAAACCAGTTTGGCATCTAAAGACAGCAAAAGTTCTGCCTGCAAGTGACCTTTTTCCTTTTTTTTTTTTTTTATAACAACCATCCACATTATTCTCCGTCAGTATTGAATTTACCTTGGGAAATGGCTATATGAAAAGTAGAGTATACTTCTCAACTTAATATCTCTCATACAATGCTCAAAGAAAAAAGAAAAACAACTATTAATGTTAAAATGAATCAGACTTTCATTTTATTCTCCCATCCCATTTGTATCCAATATTTGTTGGGAGTAGCGTGGGCCTGCTTCAGTTCATGGGTGCCTACTGTATTTATAAGGCAGAAGGCCACTTAATGAATGAACGGCATCGATGCATAAATGATCTCTTCCATTTCCCATCAAGATTTGTAAACAAAGTCAAAGTGCTACTTAAGCTCCAAACTGTTCATTTTACCCTATTGCTGTGTGTGTAATGGAAATTATAACCATCTGTTCTGGACCATTCTTGACCTTTCATTGCCAAAACATATATAAAATCTGACAGAATCCAAAGATGTGCTAATGTTTCATAAGAAATGAGTCAAACTGTTTTTTGTTGTTCTTTGCTTTTATTTTTTTTCCTTTGGTCTGAGTAGAATCTTGCACCTGGCACAGTACATGGCGACTAGGAAGGTGTAATAAATTTTATTGAATTAACACTGAGTGGAGAGGGGATTTATGGAAGGGCACTGACAGGAGGGATAAAATATAAGATGGAGTGTGAGCCCCTGTAACTGTGTCTGTCTGTAGCTTCCACTTGATCTTAGCCAAAGGCCGAGAAGCGATGTGTCTCTTTCTCCTAAGTTTTGCTTGTGCTGTTGTGTTTAGTTCCCCTCCTTGAACTGCACTAGGAAGGCCAGGCTCAGCAGAGCCCAAATGACCAGTCTCTACCGCAGCCCGTCTCTTCCTCATCTTGGCGAATGACAGTGTGATCCCCCGCTCCCTCCTCACTCCCGTCCCACCCAGAACTGCTCAGAAACTTGCGTGTCCTGTGGATCTCTGCCCCTCTGTCTCTCTGACTCATCCTCTTCTTTCCATTCCCACGGCTTTCCTGACTGTCACTTTGCTGGTCCAAGCTGAAGTCACCTGTGGCCGTGACAGCTGCACAGTCTCCCTTCCCTTCTCGTGGTCCCTGCCTGCCGTTCCTTCCATTCCCTCCGTACTTGGCTCATCTTTCGCACTGAAATAAACTGTCTGTCTCTGGAGGACTCTGCTCTGTCCTTGCGCCCTCACCATGTCCCGCTCCTGGGTAGGCCACTGCCTTCGGGTAAGTGTGGGCTTCCCGCTCGTCCCGCCCCAGAGCAGGTCGCCTTTCGTGCCACACGGTAGCAAGTCTCCCATGGCTCCTCAGCTTTAGTGTGATCTCCTGCCATCTGTCTCACTTGCTGCACTGAAAGCTCGTCATCTTTCCGTATCTGCAGTCACAGAGGATACCATGCCCAATAGGCCCTCAGTCGTTTTGACTGTATTTACATTGTCGAAAGAATGAATACATCCTCCTCATGCTACATAAAAAGATGTGTTCCTTGTAAATCCTGGGTGTATTCTTTGGGCATCTCAGGGTGTTTGGAAAGAATTCAATAATAAAGGTAACCGCTGTTCTCAGAGTTACCTTTTATGATGGGTTCAGATCTATGTATATCTGTTTCTTTAAAATAGTGCACATTAGTGTGAAAATACTGATTTTCTATGCTAATTCCTGCTGTCTAATACATGTTTATATATGGTTGTATAAGCATAAAGTTCATCTATAGTAAATTAAAATGAAGTATACAGTCAATAGAACGGCATGTCTTTTCCCTGAATGTTCCTGACATGGGCTGCTGCTCAGGAACAAAGGATAAAAAGTGTATTTCTTTCATACAGATATGTCCTGTATGGGTGACTGCCTTTTGGCCTCCCTGAGAATTAGGCATGTAGCTCACTCTTTGACTGAGCCGCATCTTTAGGTTTTTAGGACCATCTGACTCCTTGCTTAATACTACAGGGGCTCACTCTGTAAATTGGACACCTAAAAAATAAATACTGGAGTTTTGAATATTGATGAATCAGTTTTTTAAGCATTTTCACATGCTTTGAAAATATTTTACAAACATGTATTCTGACAGTAGACTACATAGATTTAAATGCCACCTCTACCCCAGAAGAACATGCTAACCTCAGTTACTTATCTGTAAAATGGGGATAGAAGTTAGCTGCCTCCAGGGATAGATTTGAAGATTGAAAAGAAAAAAGCACCCACAGGGCTTAAATCAGTGCCTGATGGGCAGTAAGTGCCCAGCAACTGTCAGATGCTCTAATCAGGTTGAAGTTGGGTTCTTTGGAAATCTTTTGATTTAGTCAGTGAGCTGCAATCTGATTGGATGCTTCTTTGTCAAAATGAACACTAAGTCTGCAAATAATAATGCCTGCTAACACCTACCTCCATGCTTGTCGAGAGAGGGAAGGAATGAGGAGGGGACAGAATCGTGCTTGATGAGAAATTGAAATTGCACAGCTAAGTCTAACCAATCGCTGTCTTCTGTAGCGTGCATTAAAAATGCTAAACATCTTGAAATATTAACTCTAATTAATAAATATGTCTGTGTTCTCTTTAAAGGTGTGGCTTTAATTCTGCTTTGTAATTCTTCTTTGATATTTCTTTACCAGGGAAGAAGTCTTGGAGACAAAATCAGAGCAACTTAAAAGTAAGTGTCGTTAATTAATTCAAACTCATCTGTGTTGCTGCAGTCGCATAATTGATATAGGGGCTTAAATCATATTTTTTTCATTCACCGTACTAACATGGTACAGCTAAAAGACCCTTTCAGCTAGAACAAAGCTGCCGCTGCCTTGCGTCCGAGCGCAGTACTGGCAGAACCCAGATGTATGATGAGTTTCTAAGTCCTGATGTGGGACCATTGTCACCTCTGTGGAACATCACACATACATTCCACTTGCTCTGTACCATCCTCCTCCTTTGTAAACCTAAGTAATGTCACCTCTTTCTACAGAAGGACCCGCCCTCCATGACTGAATCCAGTTCTGTAAGTATAAAACAGAGACAGAGGCTGTCTTCTAACAGTGGGCCATGCAGATGCTAACTATGGACTCAGAAAGGCCATCTATTTGTTTCTTGATATATACAGTAGTCCCACCTTCCACTTGCTGTCTCTCACAGTTTCAGTTACCTGTGTTCAGCTGGAGTCCAAAAATATTAGATGGAAAATTTCGGTAAGAGAGTGAGAGACAGACAGAGACACTGAAACAGAGACAGAGATGGAGAGACAGGGCACATTCACATGACTTTTATTACCCTATGGAGTCACAACTGTTTTATGAGTTATTGGAATGTCTTACTGGGCCTAATTTACAAGTTAAACTTTTCATAGGTGCATTTGTGCAGGAAAAAAAATCATAATGCACTTTGAGTTCAGTACTGTCTACATCTCTCCATACCTGTGTTTCTGAAACGAAAATGGTGCAGGCCTCCCTGATAAGCGAACTATATACAGTATTGTGAGTGAACTCTAATATGAAGATGACAACAACTGGCGTTATTCACTAGACATAAGAAATCGAAGCACACCCAGCAAGAGGGAGTATAATATAGGTGACAAACCACGGACTCTGACACTTGGACTTGACTGCCTCACTACTTGTTAAGTGTATGACTTTCTGACACTCAGCATCTCTGAACCTCAGTTTTCCCACCTTTAAAATGGAGGTGAAAAAACATGATAGCTTTTTAAATTGCTGTGAGAATTGGTTATAAAGGTGTGTGTTCAGCACTTAGGATTGTGCCTACATAATATATAGAAAGTGGTAATAAGTGCATGTTTATTTTTATGTGCATTTATAATATACAGGGCACAATTTATGATGTATTATTTAGTTGATAAACTCTGTATTTCATTTTGGGTTGTGGTCGTCACTAAGGCATGTTACATTTTCTTGGATGTCAGGCTTTTGGCAGGCTCAACTGTTCATTATGGCTGAGATCCCAGGAATACATTTCCAGTGCTTCCACAGAGCACTGAACTACAATAAATCTCATGCAACTGACTCAGTAAACCAGTCCAGTCCTTTGACGTCTGCAAAACAGGGCAGCCAATTTTGGATCAGGGAAGCCATTGTAGCAACAATTGACATGTAACATAAAAGAGAGACAGAGATGTGCAATTTACAGATATTTTGAGCATTAGAGTTTACTTGAATTAATGAGGATGCCATCACGTCTTTAGCAAAAGGATCAATTATGTTCTGTGTCCTTGATTGCAGAATTAAGGGACAAATGTAATATTTTCTACAAGGATTTCCACGAAACTCAGTAAGGCCAAAAAGCTATTTTTGTTCTTTCATGAATAAATTTTAGTTATTGAGAATATCAACTCCTTATGACTTAACTTCATTTCCCAAAAGTGCAAAGTAAATGAAAATGTATAAAATAAATTCCAATTCATATCTGAAATGTCTTGCTAGGTGACTCAGATTATTTCTTTTACTAATACTGTATGTATCAAAATCATTTTTGAAAAAAATTGCATTACTTTTCAATTTGTCTACAGAATTAGGTGTCGGAGTGAACTTAATTTGAACTTGTTGTTCTTGAAGAAGACCTATACCTACATGGATACTAATGGGACTTTTATTTTCATGATTGCAGATAGAAGTGCTACATGATTGTCAGGAGAAGAGGAGTCCTGTCCAGCCCTCCAGCCTGAACAACGACAATAACTTGGATATTAAAAAGAAGTATTGTTTATTTATTAACATAAACTCACCTACATGTCCCCCTGGTTCAGTGCTCATGCTCATTGTGTTTAGAATGTTCAGTTTACACACTGGGGTCCTCATGACATGACAAAATTCTTGGCCTTAGTCCTGGCCAAGCCATGATCATAAATAGGTCATAGAGCAATGTCATTGATAAATTTGAGGAGGATTAACCCATTTCAGAATTTTCATCTCTTCTTTACTTTCCAGACTGGAAAGGAAAAGGAAAGGTTTTATTTTTTTCCAGTGCTACTAAGGTATGACTGACAAAATTATATTCAAGGTTTGCAATGTAATGCTTTGATACATGTATATGTAGTGAAATCATTACCGTACATGGTCAAGTTAGTCAACATATTTATCACATAACATAGTTAGCTGATTGTGGTGTGAATGCTAAGTGTCTAAAATCCATTTTCAAGCAAATTTCCAGTATATAACATAGTATTATTAACTATAGTCACCATGCTACATGTTACTTGCCCAGAAATGATGCACTGTACAAGTAAAAGTTTATACCCTTTGGCCACATATCTCTCTCTCTCTCTCTCTCTCTCTCTCTCTCTCTCTCTCTCTCTCTCTCTCTCTCTCTCTCTCTCTCTCTCCCACACCCAGTTTTTTCTTTTTCTTTTTTTTTTTTTTGAGACAGGGTCTTGCTTTATAGTTCAGGTTGGCCCTGAGCTCACTATGTAGCCCAGGCAAGCCTCGATCAAACTCACCAATCCTCCTGCTTCTGTGTCATGAGTGTTGGAATTACAGGCATGAGCCACCACGCCTGGTATTTGTGGTATGTGGTACTGATTGCCGATGCCTGTGAGTCACCATGCCTGGTATTGTTGTATGTGGTTACCAGGCATCGAACCAGGGACTTTGCGCTTGCTAGGCAGGCACTGGAACCACTGAGCTAAATCTTCGGCCCTCATCACTTTTTTTATATAAGAAGTGAAAATGAATGAAACTATCAGATCTACAAAGGATTATATAGATGCTTTTGTGTAGATGTTAACAATGATCTTTGTTTTGCTTATACAGTATTCCATTAGTAGTCTAAAGAATATTCCTTTTTAAAAATCTATGTCACGGTTATAAATAGCCAGAATTTTACAGCAAATTGTGTACACATCCACTCATTTTTAAAAAAGATTTTTAAATGTTAAATGGTTTAAAATGTAAAAACAAGGAAGAAAAATAGGCCCAAAAGCAAAATTTAACTTGAATAGATTACTTATGTTTCTGGAAAAAATAATTTTTTTCTTTCTTTTTTTTTTTTTTTAAGACAGGGTCTCTCGCTTTGTAGTTCAGGCTGGCCCTGAGCTCACTATGTAGCCCAGGCAAGCCTGGAACTCAGCAATCCTCCTGCCTCTGCCTCCCGAGTGCTGGGATTACAGGCGTGAGCCACCATGCCTGGCACTGTGGTATGTGGTATTGATGGCTGGTGGGCGTGAGTCTCCATGCCCAGCATTGTATGTGGTTACCGGGATGGAACTCAGGACCTTGCACTTGCGAGGCAGGCACCAGAACCACTGAGCTAAATCTCTGGCCCATGGAGAAAAAGAATTTTAAGCATAATGATAGTTGGAAACTACATTTATAGAGACAGTACACAAAGTCTTTATAGAAACGTGATCTACAGTTGAGAAAGACCAGGATAATAACTCTAATTCATATTTTAGAAATACTCAGGAAATTGCCAGAAACTCAGACACTTAGGAACAGATTTTAGAAGTTTTGAGCAGATTGATTCTTAATCTTAGTTAGAAGTATTTTAAATTTAATAATGACCCTTCAGCATCCTCTTTTCTTTCCGGTATATTTTTAAAATCTTGTGGGTAGTATTTATTCTGACAACCATAAAATTAGCTTCATATTTTGATGATAAAACAGAAACCATTAATAGTTTCCATGAAGTAATGTGCATTAACTATTGTTACTTAAGCAATTTAGTGATAGCAAAACACTGCAATACAATTTTCAAGTAATAGAATAATCAGTAAGTATGATCTTTTCATCTCAGGCATGTTCTCAATGAGCTGATACAGTCGGAAAGAGTGTACGTTCGAGAGCTGTTCAGTGTTTTGTTGGTAAGTGATTCAAACTGTTCCTACCATTTTCCTGAATGGTCCCTTGCTATATTCTTTAGAGTGTTTGAGGCAGTTATATATGTTTCCTTCCATATTACATGCCAACAGTGGGCATTTCTCCTGTTGCTTTAGGCTGCATGTTATGTAAACGTGTATTTGTGTTCTGTCTCAGTAATGGGAAAAGTTGTTTCAGAAGTTATTGCAGAAGAGAGAAGCTGTTCTCTTAGGGATGCAGTGGATTATGTAATTATTATATGTAATTATTCCCAGGATGCCACTTAGAGCTTGCAATGAGGAGAGCTGAGAATAGGAGAAGACTCATTTGACACAGATGCCATGGTATTGATTTGGTCTGAGACACCTAAACACTTACTGCCAGCTTAAAGAGAATTTGATGACCTGCACTGTAGCTGTTCATATTTGGTTTGTATTTTGTTTCCGACACCATAAGCTACTTTGAAGGTCAAGACGCTGTCATTTTAGTTTACTCATTGAGTGGAAAACCTTGACTTCCTCATTTTGCCTTCTAAAAAAATGTCATGGTTAAATTTAGGGACTAGGACAGTTGAGTGTTAAGGTTCAAACATCTTTAGCCACAACTTCCTCTTGTGTTCTGCTGTGCCCATACCTTTGGTAGCCCAGTCACATGTTAATGAAGATATTTTTCAAAAATATAAATGTATTTATCTTGAGCAGGGCTATAGAGCAGAAATGGATAATCCAGACATGTTTGATCTTATGCCACCTCTGCTGAGAAGTAAAAAGGATATTCTCTTTGGAAACATGGCAGAAATATATGAATTCCATAAGAAGTATGTAATTGTTCAATTGAATATTTTTTCATGAAAACTTTAAAAGAGCTATAACTAGTTTATTATATTGCATATAATTATTTTTTCCTCTTAAAATGATGCAGCATTTTCATGAGCAGCCTGGAAAATTGCTCTGATGCCCCAGAAAGGGTGGGACCTTGTTTCCTGGAAAGAGTGAGTCTAATTATTATTTTTTTACTTGTATAAAGATGAGCCATCAAGGGCCGGAGGGTTAGCTCAGTGGTTCCAGCGCCTGCCTCGCAAGCACAAGGACCTGAGTTCGATCCCGGTTACCACATATAATGCTGGGCGTGGTGGCTCACGTCTGTAATCCCAGCACTCGGGAAGCAGAGACAGGAGGATTGCTGAGTTCGCGGCGGCTTGCCTGGGCACCATAGTGAGCTCAGGGCCAGCCTGAACTACAAAGTGAGACCCTGTCTCCAAAAAAACCAAAAAAACCAAAAAAAAAAAAAAAAAAAAAAAAAAAGATGAGCCATCAAAATAGTAGTTCATTTATGAGAACAGATTTGGTGATGATAATTCTCTTTTATGTGTGTGTATCTTCTCTCCTTCTTCCTTCTTCTTTTCTTCTTCCTCTTCCTCTTCCTCTTCTTCTTTCTTCTTTTTTCTTTTGTTTTGAGAAAACCTTGGCAAACAAATTTTGTTGCAGAGACCATTGCAGTGGAGTCCTGGAGCACGCACTATGTTCTGTGGTACCAAGTGCTTCAGTGTCTCAGCTCCCAGGAATGGTGATTGTGGGAATCCAGGGACCATCCTAGCTATGAAGATAGGACCATTGGAATCAAATTAGCAAAGCTACTCTTGGGCTTGTTTTAACTTGTGGCCTGCAGGATGCCTTGGAATTTCCCTCTAATACATGTAAACTCCTAGAACCAAATCCGGATTGGCTTCCAGCTGCCAAGGTGTCATGGCAACTTTTCTGTTCTTGTATTCAACCCAATCATTCAGGGAGGTTCATTACTCCTCATCCCCAAAGTGTGCTTAGTAGTGTTGATATCTAAGTGACTATGCTCCCTCCAGCAGAGTTTTCCTTTGGAATACTTTTTGCTTATCCCACTCTTCTTATTTATGTCCTTATTTTCCTGAAAGATCAATTAGGTCTTCATTTGGGAGTCAATTTGAGTCAATATGAAAGAGGTAATTGTGGAAAAGTTCAAAATAAATAGTTCAGAAAGTGTTAATGAAATGAGAAGAGAAGGCTAAGAAAGGACTGCGTGTCATTACCTGTCTCAACATGTTGTAACTTGAAACATAGGAACTATGGGTAAATTCTTCCCCTGTCTCCTCAAACAACAGCAGACCACTTTCCCTTTGGACTCTATTCCACAAAGACTGTACTGCTCACCACAAACTTTCCAGTTCCTGTGAACTTCCATATGTATATACATATGAGTTCTTTCCCCAACTCAATGAGAAGTCTTTGAGACAGGATCCATATCCTGTGCTCTGCTGTATGTCTCATAAGGGTGGCATAGTTCTTGGCAGTGAGTAGTGGTTTAATAAATGCTTATTGATGATAGGTTCATTCACTTAATAACCATCTAATGAGTACCTGCCGTGCACCAAGTACTGTTCTAGGCAATGTGAATCCCAAGCCAATGACCATTCATGTAGAAAAATGGAAACCACTGTGTATGGGATGAGTTGCATTGTGTTTGAGAAATATGGAGGATCCTATGGGAGTCCATAAGAGGGATATCTTACATAGACTAGAGGTGTAAACAATGGCTTTATAAAGTGATGGCTTAAGTTGAATGTTAAAAGGATGAAGAAGATCCCAGTAGATGTTAGGGAAAGATAATTCCAGGGATGCGGGCAGGTGTCCAGATTGGTTATACAGCAAGGGTGATGTCCCAGCAATGCGCCAAGCACTGCAGGTTCTAACTTGGAAGTTAGCTGCAAGTTCATTCCCTGGAGAACTGAGAGACGAATAGCATGAAAACGCATGTTTCTTGGTTTCCTATGAGCTCATGGTTATGAACAAAGCAATTTTTTTTTTTTTGAGACAGGGTCTCGCTTTGTAGTTCAGGCAGGCTCTGAGCTCACTATGTAGCCCAGGCAAGCCTGGAACTCAGCAATCCTCCTGTCTCTGCCTCCCGAATGCTGGGATGACAGGCGTGAGCCACCACGCCCGGCACTGTGGTATGTGGTATTGATGGCTGGTGTTCGTGAGTCACCACGCCCAGCATTGTATGTGATTACCCGAGATTGAACTCAGGACCTTGCGCTTGCGAGGCAGGCGCCAGAACCACTGAGCTAACCCTCCAGCCCGAACAAAGCAATTTTTATAGTGCAGAACTACAAGTCCTGAAATTACTTGAGTAATTATGCATCTTGTCATCAGGTCCAGTGGGGCTGTTGTTCCTGGGATACAAAGTAGGTCCCTTTGGGTCACTTAATTTTAGAATGCTTGGTCACACTTGCTGTCACTCAGCCTTTCTTGCTAACAAAATTTACACCCACAAATCGGTAATATATTTGCATGTTTCCTTTATCACAGAAAGACGATTTTCAGATATATGCAAAATATTGTCAGAATAAGCCCAGATCGGAGGCAGTTTGGAAGAAGTATTCAGAATGTGCCTTTTTCAAGGTATGTTAATTATTCAAGTATTATATATATTATTTCTGGAAGATATTAAGATATATTTTACTGTATTTGTAAATTAGTTTTCTACTTTGAGTAAATTATATATGCATACAAATTAAAGAACAATTCTGCTTCTCCATCACACACACACAGACACAAACATTTATTTATTGCTCCCCAGAAACAACCACTTTCAGCGATTTTAGCTACTTCTTTCTGTATTTACTGTTTCTCTGTTTTCACATAACATGCTGTCTTCCTACCATGAAAGTTGAAAATTTAGCCTCTTTTTCCCTGCCCAGTTTCCCTTGACCATATATGCATATAATTTTTTTCCTCAAAAATTCCATTATAGTGTATTGGAATTTTGGTTGGATTGATAATTGTTTTCCTTTAATTTTTCTTGAAATTGTCTTTTACTCACTTAATTTTCTAGGTACTTATCCTAACTCCTACACCAACCTCTCAGTGTCAAGAGTTATAAAAATGTATCCTCAGTGTATTTAAGACACATGGATGTTCTATAAATTTCTTGTTCTTTGAGCACTTTCTTCTAGAGTTTTCTGACATGCTCATCCAAACTCACTACACCTGCTGTACTTTTCTCTCAGGATCTTGGTGAATATCATTGTGCTGACATTGCTCATTTGTCTCTTGAAAAGGCTCCCAGCTTCCCACATGTGACATGTGGTCATTGTTTTATTCTCATTTTTAAAAATTAATTTTACTGGTATACTTCTCTATACATAATGATAACATTCAATGTACAGAATTTGAAACTGTACATAGTTTATCTTGATTCTTTTTTTCTCCATTCTTCTCCCCTTCCTTCAACTCTTCTCCCCCGTATTTACAGAACTTCATTTCCATTTTCTTTTCATTCTTTTTTCCTTACTTTCCTCTTTCTTCCCTTCTCCCTTCCCTCTTCCTTGTTCCCTTCTAATTTGAATATTTTCTTTCCACTTTCCAATATCTATAGCCATCCATTTTAGTTCTTATTTACACTTTTGGTTTCTCTCACAAGAGAAACAATGTGATACTCAAACATATTTGTCTGATTTATTTCACTTAAAAGTATTTTTAGGTAAATGGATACTCTCTTGTTTGGTAGAACAAATTCTCCAGCTTATTAAGAAAATATTAGTAATAGCTAAATCCTTGAAACAGCCAAATACCTATTAACTGGAGATTAGATAAAGAAGATGCGTTTTTTAAAAATGAAATGGATTATTACTCAGCCTCAAAGAATGATAAATTAAAGACATAACTAAAATAATGTACATCGAGGCCATCCTCTTAAGTGGAATAAATAAGATACACATGTATAAAGACATATTATTTCTCTAGTGTGAGAAACTGAAGGTATAAATGAGGCTGCAAATATATAATAGTTGTGAAAAAAGAAAATCTTGAAAGGAGAAGGGGCACTGGATAGGGGTAAGGCAAAACAAAGAAGGAAAGAAAAAATTGAAGGTAAAAAGGAAAAAACAGAAAGAAAGCTTATGTATACAGAAAGGATGGAAGACTAAAGAGAGGACAGGGAAATGGGAAAAAAATAAGAATCAAGATAATATCATGTATAGGTACAAATTATCAGTGATGAATGTGATCATAATATATACTTAAAATGTATCAATAAACTCAGCTTAAAAAAAGAAAATATTCACATTGGATATGTTTTTGACCATGTATATGTCTTTAGATGTCTTTATTTTACATGGATAGGTATAGAATTCCAGGTAAGAAATAATCATCTTCAGAAACTGAAGAAATGGCTCCATTATCTTCTGACTTCCCGTGTTGCTTTTCAGAAATCTGATGCTAGTTCAATATTTGGTCCTTTGTGAGAGACCAAATTTTCTCCTCTGAAAGTTTATGGGGGCTTAATTTATCCAGAGGGTTTGTATAACAGTGTTATTTGCATTATCATGCTAATGTTATAGTAATCACTTTGAATTTGGAACCTCCGTGGCAAATTTACTTAGATTTTTTTCTTTAAGTTCCTCTATCCAATTTTCTCCATTCCATCTTTCTGGAATTTCTGTTGTATAAATGTTAGATATCCCAGACTGGTCCTCTATTTTTTTTCTCTTTTCTAGTTGTTTTTTGGGTTCTACTTTCTGGGATTTATCCTCTCTTTATTTTGAGGGTTTTATTTCTACCAGTATGTTTTCAATTTTGAAAAGAACAGTTTTCTGTTCTTTCCTATTTCCTTCTAAAAGTGTCCTGTTTTTATTTCATAAATACAATATTTTTAAAAAATTTAATTTATCAGTAATATATATATATATATATATATATATATATATATATATATATATATATATATATA
>PVIC010041563.1:0-16168 GCA_004025085.1 Thryonomys swinderianus | reverse complement strand
GCAGAAGCAGGCCACCAGGTGTAGTCCACAGGCTGGAGAAGGGGAACACGAGGCCTCCACTTCAGGAGGTAAAACTAATGAACCAAACTTTCATATGTAAAGTTACGATACATAGAGGGAATGAGAAAAATGAGAGTGTAATCTAATAACTAGAAAATGCCCCAAACTGGATGCATTCAGAAAAGAACTGAAAATTCTATAGCTTTCTGGTGAGATTAATCAATGAGGGAAAAGAAAAAGAAAGTGCAATTTAATACATTACTAATGATCAATTAGAATTGAAAAAGTTGGGACTATAGAAACAGTAGTGATTAAAACCATAACTGGAATTCATGAATGTGAGGGGCTATTAGCAAAACACCCAAACAGCTTCTAAAATTTAGGTAAAATAAACAATATGCTTGGTTTCATAGACATACACACACACACACACACACACACACACACACATCTGTATGAGGGCATGAATGTATTATATATAAGAAAACATTAGTGATCTCATTATTCATAAATACAAAAAAGATGGAAGAATAAAAATAATCATACTGTTTTAAAAATAAAGCAATAATTAGTACTATCTCCCCAAAGAAACTGTTACACCATAATGGTTTAATACCCTTAAGTAAGTATTAGTAAGTATATATAGTGTTGAAAAAACATGTCATGAAAAAAATTAGATTTATTTTAGTCTTTAAAACTATTTCAACATTATAGAACTTATTAATACAATTCACTCTATTGATTTAAGTAAAGAAAACTAAATTTTTTAACAGACACATATAAAACCTTGATTACATAAATAAACAATACAAAAACTAAAAATACTCAATCTATAAATCTAGAATATTGACTATTTCCAGAGTGGGCAACACTTTAACTGGGCTTGTCATGTTCTCATTTAAGCAATTTATGTACTTGTCACGTCAATCTTGTATCACATGAATTTCCTACATGTAAATCTGATATCTAAATAACAGAAATTCAAGACAAAAATTACAATTGCTCTGAACTGCAACTTATAAGACAAGGAAATAACAGAGCCTGGTAAATATATTGCAAAAAATACTTCCTATTATAATTCACTAAATGCATAGAAATTCAGAACGCAAACACCCTGTCATTTCAATCTGACCAGATTAGCAAAATTTAAAGAGGCTTTGATTCTCAAGTTCTGATGAGAATGTGTGTCAGCAGGAAATCTCACCCCAAACTTGTGGGAGCAGAAAACCTGGAGATATTTGGATAAACACTTGGGCAGCTGCTCTGTCCATTCCAACCCAGAAGCACGAGCAATAGGTCAGCCGTGTAGCTCAGAGTGGACCGTAGACAATACCTGCCCTAGGGATAGAGGCAACATTTGCAGAAATACGGGCCAAGATCCAGCTCAGAGGGCCCATGCCTGCCTGGCAAGTGCAAGGTCCTGCCTTCGATCCCTGGTACCCCCAAGAAAAAAAAATTTTGAACACTTACAGAAACAATAATAGTGGTACTGACAACATTGTCACATGAGCAGCTACATTCCCATGGAGCTGTGGTTCCCATAGCTGTAGGCACCATCAGCATCATTCAGGGGCTTCTGGACACAGCTTTGCCTGGTCCCAGCCCGAGCGACTGATGTAGTGGGTCAGGAGCCAGCAGAGGATTTGCACACCCAAGAACCTCCAGCTAACGCTGAGGCAGTGAGGTGGTGGAGACACCACTGTGCGACCATTCAGAGGCCACCTCTTCAGTCTTCAGATGTAGATCCCCAGTATCGCTGCCTTTTATGAAGAGATAAAGGTAGAGCAAGCAGCCCAAAGCCACACAAACCATTGTGGGTGGAACTGGGCTAGGCTTAGGGCCACGGAAATGGCCCTTGAATCTGTATGATCAATACCCTTCATCGTTTGAGGATGCACAAGTGGGGAAACACATTTCAAATGGAGAAAATGTAAAACAAAGGTTTCACAGTGTGAACAATATGGACCTATCTGGGAAAGAGACAAGGTCAGGGCAGGCTCCTACAGGACCCTCAGGGTCAGGATAAAGCCTGGAGAGATGGAAGAGGGGAGCAGGGTGTACCACAAAGGCTTTTGATCTCCAGGCAAAACTGTGCTCTCCCCTGAAGATAACAGAAACCACAGAAGGGAGAGACAGAGGTACAGGGTGGGGCAAGAGGCCATTCCTGCTCTTAAACATGGGACTTAGGAATGACTTACAGAGAGACAAAATGCAGAAGCTATTCATGAGGACGCAAGTGAAGAAGACAGAGGTGCGAGCCGCGTGGAGGAGAACCTTGAGCCCAGACATGTAGAGCAGCAGGAGCTGACGGCCGGCTGGGGGTGAAATAGGGGGAGGCCAAATCCCCAGTTCTCTGCTTCCTGCTCTGGTCTCCTCTGTGGTGAGGATGCACATCTGGCCCACTGCTGGGTCCGAATTCCTTCCTGGAGATTTGGCAAATTTCCCTCTGAAGAGCATGCAGCTTGCAATGGCTTCCAGCCCCAGCAGCCCAGAACCTGGTTCAAATCCCAGCTCTGATGCTGGTCACCTGAGCAGCCTTTGGCTCTTCTCTTTGAGGCTCAGGATGATACCAGCTTCACAGAATGTTCAGGAAAATACACACCATGGTGACCATTCAGGGCCACCTCTTCAGCTCATGTACATATATGGAGAGTCACCTCAGAGCAGAATGCTCATGGAAACACCCCTGTTCTCATTTTACATTCTGAAGGAGAAATAACTGCAAAAGCAAAACAGAAGGTGCCCACTATGGCCACCTGGCTATCCATGGAGCCCAGAATAAGAGCAGACAGTGCTAGAGTGCAAGATGGATTCAGAGGGTCTGCTGGCTATCCTGCCCTCTGCTGCCGCTCCCAGCCCAACTGCAGTGACCCTCAAAGTGAGAACTTGCCCTTATCAACACTGCGATCCCTAGAACCACTCTTTGACTGGCTATAACCTGTATGCCACAAACATGTGTTGAATGATGCCAAAGAGTGAGTTCAGCAGTTTTCACTGATGCAAGATGCTGACTCTGGGAAGCAGCCAGTGCCAGTGACTGGGACAGTTGGAGGAGCATTATCCTCTAGCTGGCGAGATTCCTCTGTTTCCATGCTCACTAACAAAATTCCGGTGACCTACTTAGCCTTCCAAGTCAGGAGGAAGGGGTCGCTCTGTAATGCCAACATGCAGGGCTATGAAATATGAGGGGTTCTTTCTAAGTTACTAACAGAATCACCTGTAAAATCCCCAAAACATCAGTACAATTTGTGGAATGATATGACGCCTTGGATATGGATAATTTCTTCATAGATTTGCTGACAAGCTGCATTTCTGATGTCACGTTATTTTACATCCTCCATTATCTCCTGGCATGAGACCTTTATGATTCTGTCATGGCGTATTAAAGATCTACTTGATTTTTCACTCCCTAAAATTGAAAATGATCTCCTAAGGACATCACTCGCATATGCAGCAGCAACTGAACGCTGAAGAGTAGTGGTCTAATCCATTCTTGTGGGAAGGCTGAATTGAGGTGGTATTGTTTTCCCTGTCAGTGAGCTGAAACCAGAAGCGGTGATGGGGTTCCACAAGGCAACGGGAGGGACCCAGAGCAGGAGCACAGAGCTTCACACTGGTTCTGTTGGCATCTCCCACGTGGAGGGCGTTTTCAGCTTGGTGGTCTCATCTGGCGTTTTTGAGATTCTGAAATAGTTTCATGTTTCTTTATTGACTTTTTAAGCAAATTATTAGAGGAATCAGGGAAGTATAGAAGACAGATCTCTGAACCCTACATTTTCAAAACTTGAAATCCTCTCACTGTCATCCCAAAAAATAAATGGTGCTTTAGTTTCTGCTCCTCCAGGTTTAAGATGAGGAAGTAGAAGTTCTAAGTGCTCAGGGACTTGGTCAACTCGAAAAGCCGTCAAGTGAATGAGAAGCCCCTGGAAACAAGTGCCCGGCTCCAGGCAGCGTCCTGGGTCGGAGCGAACGCGCCCATGAGCGGAGAAGACAGAGGCGCAGTGACCTTCAGTCTGCTGCGGGCCGGAAGCATCTGCCCTCACGGCAGCACGGCGGCGACCCTGCTAGAGAACTCATTTATCCATAAACTTTGTGAAGTGACTGTTCCTCTAGTGCTGATTTGTTCATGAAATCGGGGTTCCGGTCAGAATGGCAATGAGAGAAATTTTTTATCAAGCCACAATACCAGAAGCAAAGAAAACTCATGTCTTCCTCTTCTACTTAGCTCTCCTCTGGGTTTCAATGGGATGATATCTGGGATTCTCCTATTTTCCTTTTTTCCTCGTGTTGACCACTGACATATCCAGAACTAAATTTTCAGCAAGTGCACAGAAACGAACAGTAGCAACCATTTGCCCAGCCTTTGAGTAAAAACTATTCTAAACATAAACTAGTGGCTCAACTGTTTGCTTTCCTCCTTTGTCTTTAAGTGTCCTCATTAACAGTGTTTTAGGTTACTCTACACACTGTATTCATGCCTTTTTGTACTTGATTGGGTTAATTTCCTAAGGAATATTTTCTGAGAAGGAAGCCATCGTGAGAAGCAAATCCAGGGCAGGGAGAGAGCTCGTAGATCTCCGAGGGAGACGCGCTAAGACACGGGGAGGACGGTGAGCTCTACTGTTCCCTCTCAGGGATGAAGAGGGGGAACTCGGACAAGCGGCCGCCTCAAGCCATCAGCAGCTGTGCAGGGCTGGACGAGCGCTGGACCCCAGAGCCGTCCGCACGCAGGCCCACACTTCCCTCCATGAAGCTAAGGTGCTTCTGCGGGAGTATTTCTAAATCCTGAAAGGGAAAGAGCGAGATCCAGGGAGGAGCAGATGAAACTAGGCAGAGGGGAGGTGGTGAAGCCCCGGTCCCTGCCTCCAGTTCTGCTGCTGCTTAGAGCACCCTGAGACGGCTGCGGTGACCCAGCGACACGAACTGTTCTCCGCCTGCCCAGCGGCTAATCCGGGAAGGCAGGGTGCTCAGGAGCGCTCGGAGGCCTACCCGGAGCGCGGCGCCCCAGGGAGGCGCCCAGAGCCGCCCCTTTTGCCAGATCAGCGCACTCGGAACCCAGTCGGCTCTGCAGGGAAGGAAGATGGCGCGACTGACCTCGTGCAGCGCCGCAGCGGGAAGCAGCTCCTTCCCCTCGGGCCGAGCTCCCCAGATCCTGCCAACTGGTTCCCCAGTCCGCCCGTTACCAACCCCCTCCCCACCCCCGTTCACCGCCCCTCTTTCCTTCAGCTCGGAGTTTATTTTCAAAATGAAGTTTGTCCATTGCAAAGACTATCAAGAATATCAGAGAAGCAAAATCCATTAAAATTCACATCATCTCAGCTTCCCTAATGACGGTTATCAGACCATATTCTTCCAGATTCTTTTCTGGGTAAATAAAATTACAAAATAATAAGAAGAATGTTATTGCATCTGCTATTTTGAGAGCAGCCTTTTTCTTTCATATGTACTGTGAGGACTCACTCATGCTAATCCATTTCCTGTTGTAGCAGAGGTTAGAGCTCAGCGACTCCTTCCCAGTCCAGCCCTGGTCCTCTGTGTTGTACCTTAAGCTGAGTAACTAGATGGGGCACGTGGCCTTGGTATCAGTGAAGCAAGCTTATCGTTCACTGCTCCATACCGAGCCAACACAGAGTCCGCACACACCTTTCTGACTGCTGGAGACAGCTGTGTGAGATCCCTGCTGCACCGAAAGGTAGGGAGCCTCACTGCTGAAGTGCACAGGCACAATGGATAAAATCAACCTGTGGCCGTCACTGCCCTGTCCTGCGGGTTGCACATACCACAGGGCTAACACGGAAGTGTCAGCTGGACTCCCCCACGTCGAGAGACCGTCTGGATCTCTTGGCTCAGGGTCCCTCCCCATCTTCAAGGCCAGCAATGTCGCATCTGTCTGACACTCTTGCATTATTGCCTCTCATTCTCTGATCTGCTGGGAACCTTCTTCACTTTCAGAGATCTGATTAGATTGGGCCCACCTGGATAATTCAGGATAATTTCTCCATTTCAAGGTATTTAACCTTAATCATATCTGCAAAGTCATAGGTTCTAGAGATTAGGTCAGGGGCATATTTGGAGATGATTTTCCCTGGCACAAATGGTGCTCTGTCAGGGAGCCATCAGGCTACCATTTATCTAACCAACCTCCTATTAATGTGCATTTAGGAAGCTGACATCATTTTCCTTCACAATCCATCCTCCAGGAAAAAAATATAACTAAATCTTTGCTTAGGCTTAATTATTTCCTTAAAGGAAATGACTAGAAGTGGGAATGCTAGATTAAAACACAGACCCATTTGTAAAGCACTGGTCTGAGTAGCAAGGATTCATTAATGAATAAGACAAATAGCAAACCTTCTCAAGAGTAAATTTCTGTTTAATGATTCTAGTAGCTAATTGTGTTTTAGTAATAGCTTAGCTACTCTGAATGGTACTCATACAATTACTTTTTTAAATTCATTTTTCTTTCTTAGAAAACTAGATTTATTTACTTACTTTTCTTTCTTCTCTGGCAGGCTTTTAAAAAGATGTTTAATATACAGACAACATGAGCTAGTCTAGAGATAGCACAGGTCAGGACTTGAGTTCCAGTTTTGCCATGTACCAGCAGAATGAACTTGGAGGCAGCCCCAGATCTTTGTATACTCATGTGCTGAAAATATGTTTCCATGTATTAAGCAAATTTTAATCACTTTACGTATATTGTCTCAGTTATTAAAAAACCTCCCATGAATTAAACACACCTAAGAATATAGATTTACAAATTAGGAAACTTGGGTACAGAAAAATTAAATGAAAACATGCTCGAGGTCAGAGAGATGAGAAATAATGGAGTCAGTATGCAAACAAGGAATCTGACCTGAAGGCTACACTCACAACCTTCCTGATTCTCATTAATGTGTTGAATTCCACCCATACATGTTCAGGTGCCAGACTCCACTACCTCAGGATGTGGCTTTCTTTGGAAATGGGACAATTTGCAGATGTAATTCATTAAGACAAAGTCACGCTGGAGTAGAGTGGACCCCAACTCAACATAGTTATGTCATTGTAGATAGAAAAACTTGGACACGTTCAAGGAGAACTGTGTGAGACACTGAAGGGATGGATGAGGGCAATGCTTCTACGACCCAAGGAAGACAGGAGCTGCTAAGAACTACAGGTGAGACCAGGCAACAGCAGGCACTGTTTCACGGATTCCACTGAGACCTTGCTCCTGCCACTCTTTTGATCTCTGAACTTTAGCCTCTACACATGCAAGAAAAAATATTTTTTCTTTTAAATCCATCTTGTTTTTGGTACCACGTTGTGGCAGCCCCAAGAAACTAGCCCATCCTTACCCATGTCATGGAGGTGTATTCCTGTACTCAAATTACAGAGGATATGAGCAATGAAACCCACTCTCTCTCAGTCACTTTCTTTGTCACTGGTAAAGAATGGGGAACACCCTACATTTAAAAGAGGAGGGCTTTATTTTGACTCACAGTTATTAAAGAGGGTTTGCAGTCAGCTGGCTTGAGGCAGAGTTGAGAGGGTGGAAGAGTCAGGTGGAGGATCCAGTGGTACCAGGAAGCAGAAAGTGAAAGGAGAAGCTCAGGAGGAAGATGTGCCCTTCTGGCTCACACCACAGGGACCTGCCTCTCTTGCCCACCAGTCACCCTGTCATATCCAGTCACTTCCTGCAAATTCCTGCCTCGGAGGTGTAAGGGCTGGGGGACTGCCAGACAGAAACCATTTCACAGACCCCAAGTCTTTCTTTGGCTCAGCTGACAAGAAGCTCAGAGCAGTGTCATGGTTGTAGGCTTCAGGAAGTGCTCTTCTAACATCAAAATGTCCTTATCTGGATCTTGGCATCCCAGCTTTTGTTTATCTTTACTCCAATACTTACCCTTACTTATAGAAAAACCTTGCTATATTGCATATCGTAATCATTTTGGCAGTACTTGGAATTGAACTCAGGGCTTTCTCATTGAGCTACACCCATGCTATTTTTTGGTGTTGTTTGTTTATTTATTTTATTTTGAGACATGGTCTTACCAAATCATTAAGATGCCCAAGTTGGGCTTCAACTTGTGATCCTTCTCTCTCGGCATCCCAGGGTTCTGGAATTATAGTAATGTAGCATGATACACAATCATTATCAAATAGCCTATGATACCCTGCCATTACTAACATGTCTTAAAAGCATAGAGTGAGAACCAGTTTTAGAGAGGAGAAATAACTTGCCTAAAATCCCCACTCATGGGGCCGGAGATTTAGCTCAGTGGTTCTGGCGCCTGCCTTGCAAGTGCAAGGTCCTGAGTTCAATCCCCTGGTAACCACATACAATGCTGGATGTGGTGACACACCCACCAGCAATCAATATCGCATACCACAGGGCCAGGCATGGTGGCTCATGCCTGTAATACCAGCACTCGGGAGGCAGAGACAGGAGGATTGCTGAGTTTGAGTTTTGCCTGGGCTACATAGTGAGCTCAGGGCCAGCCTGAACTACAAAGCGAGACCCTGTCTCAAAAAAAAAAAAATCCCCACTCATTTTCAGTAGGTGCAATGATAGAATCAAGTCCAGGTTGCATGTGCAGCACAAAAGGGCCCCTGGTGTGCAACAGGTAGGGAAGAGTCTTCCATAAACCACACTCCACCCGTGCCCTCTCCCTGGGCTCCCGCAACTGGTCACTTGAAGATCCCACCTCACACCACTCCAAACTTAACTCAATTTCTTAAACTCACCCCAAGTGAAGCCTCAAGAACATCAATAGCAGATTATTCATCTTGTAGACACTTGACATCATCCTTTTCTGTAATCTAAGATGCAGTCCCTCTGCCCAGGCTGCTCAGTCACAGGGTCTGGTGCCGTCCAGGAACTCACTGACAGGCAGAGCTGCCAAAGTGCTGAGCGAAATGGAGTACAAATGCTCTGTGATATGGGGAACACTGTGAGTTGAAAATGCATTTAACGCAGTTGATCTACTGCTCAACTTAGCCTAACCAGCTTAACAGTGTACTTGGAGCACTTCTCTTAGGATGGAGATGGGTAGAGTTTTCTATCAAAACCTATTTTACAAGAAAGTTTTGAATATGTCAAGTAATTTGTGAGTGCTCTATTGTACAGAAGGAGTAGAATGGCTGCATGGCTACCCTGTTTTATATCAAAAAAATCGTAAGTTGAACAATCACAAATCAACACCATCCATTGCAGGAATTACTATCTACAGACTTTGGTGATTTTTATCCTACCTGTTGGACTAGTTAGTTCTTGATCTATGAAATGGAGAGATCTACCCAATTGGAAGATGGTGTATGAGAGGGGTACATTCTTGATGCACAATGAATGCCAGCCCTTTTCTAAAGTCCATGATTTTACTGTTTAGTGAATGGCTCATTTCTGCTGCCCCACCAGGAGGAACTGAGATGTCCCTGTGAAGTGAAGTTCTCTCTCTTCATTCCATGGTAACCTAAGTGACAGAGCCATGACAGCAAAATGACAGAGGCTGCCCTGGGAAGGGGAACGCAGCCCTGGAGGGGAAGACAGTTCTTCTAAGCACATGTCAGCCCTGACATTTTCTCACATGGAGACTCGGGAGTTGGAAGCACAGACCATCAGCCTGGCCCCAGAATGCATTCCTCTCCTCCACACGTGCTCTGTCTCTGTTGCTGTTGGGCAGCATGTGTGAAAGTCTGAAGAGCCCCAGTGACCTGGGATCAGGCAATTTGTCAAACAAAAGCTGACATTTCAGCAGGAGGATCTTGTTTCTCTCTAAAGCACTGTTACACAAAGAGCCCTGATGGTAGTTGTGGCTAGTACTGGGACTGGTCTGTGGGGTTTGTCTCAGGGAGGGTGCTGGAGCTTGAGGGGAGGAGCCAGATC
This sequence comes from Thryonomys swinderianus, assembly GCA_004025085.1. Lineage (NCBI taxonomy): Eukaryota > Metazoa > Chordata > Mammalia > Rodentia > Thryonomyidae > Thryonomys > Thryonomys swinderianus. The sequence goes on along the minus strand of PVIC010041563.1, from coordinate 6,303 downwards.
TCTCCAGGACCTGTATGTGGGGCTGTGACATGGGGCATCCCGTAGGCTCCACCCTGGCCGAGCTGCCTGGTAGACATGTTGGTCCCTGCTGTAAGGTACAGACTGAGCATCAGGGATGAATCAACTGCTCCATGCTTTCCTCTAGGACGTGTGCAATGGGCTTTGATTGCCGGTGCCTTATTTTCTTCTTTGTGAAATTCTTACGACTTACAGACAAAGAGCAGCTCATTATTTCTTCTATCCTGAACAAGAACTGGGTGAACCTGGACAAATTACATATGTTCTCTGAGCTTCAGTTTCCCTCCAAAGAAAATCAAATTTAAAATTGGGATATTCACTTTGGACTTTGACAGCAGATGAGGTCACTATAAAATGGAGACAAGATAAAGAGAACCACAACATCGGTTACAAAGTCTGCAGCCACGGAACCCAAGTGAAAGCACCTTTGGAGAGGCACAAGCACAAGTGGGAGTTGGCACATGTCCTTGTCCTCACAGCTCAGACTGATCCCAGTGATGCAGGGATAGATGGGGCTGAGGACTGGGCTGAGCCTGCAGGAGCCACATGAAGATGCTATGTGTTCTCTCCCTCCCTGGAGCCAGCACCAGGAACCGAGTTCTCCCAGCAACACAAACACAGAGACTGGTGCATGATGGGAAATCTGCTTAGTAACAGTGCACGAGGTCTTCACTGGAGGCTGGAAACAAAGAGTCTCTTTGCCTGCCACATACAAAACTCCACACTCCCAGGAGAAAAAAAGAATGAGTCACTTGGCTGGCACAAAACATTTAGTCAAATTGAGAAACATACATCAGTTAGGAGCAGAGAAATACAGAGCACCCAGCAGAGGGTAGGCCTTTTCAAGGTCAGTGGTCTCTCTGCTTTCCCACACTGCTCCACACCTGGGAGAAGGAAGGGGTGCTAGGTGCTCACAGGTGAAAGATTGGCTCATCAGGGCATCAGGCTGAGCTAAGGGTGCCAAAGGAGGACATCCGGGAACTGGCTGAAGACAGGAGTACTGTCATACTGCCTGGCCTTTTGGACTGCAAAGCCATCTTAACTAGTCCAGCCCAGTGGAACATCCACTTACTTCAGTCCCATACCCAGAATCAACTGATTCCATGTGTGTGTGTTCAAGAGGGAATTTCTACCTCTGGTGTTCAGGGAGAAGCAAGACATTTTTATAGGAGAAAATATGTCTTCAAAATTAAGGCATTAATGAAAACTAGGTTCGCTTTGTTATGTGCTTTGCATATGGCAGTGCCCCCTTTACTTTGGCAGGGTACTCAAATTACCATTTTGAATTTTAAGATTGCAAACAAATAGCAAATAGCAAAGAGGCTATTAATTAGTATTTCTAGCTACCTATAGCCCATTAAATCTGTTGCTTGTTAAAGGCAAAGTAGTCTCCATTTCAAGCAACTTACGATAATGAGCAGAATTTGTTTTCAGTTCATTAACACAGTTGTCCGTATTGCTGGGCAGGTGGTGAAACAGAAAGTCTTGCTGACCAGTGATAAAGCTGCTGAGAGTCCCTTTCTGATTCTCTCTGCCTCGTCCTTTCATGACATAGTTCTCAGCAATGTGTTCATAATTCTCTGATCTTTTGACACTGTCATTTGCTGGTGAAGAAAACATAACCAAAACATGTACGCTGCTATTTTTTTTAAGCAAAAATAATGACACTCTTAAATTCAAGCTTCTATGTGACTGTTTTCATAAGAAATGTGCATCCTCTCAAGCCTGGCCTTCTGTGGAGGCAAGCTGTCCTGGAGGGGAGCTGAGCAGGCAGAATGGGGCCCAGGTTCTCCCCTCCTTGTGCTTGTGCTCTCTGCCCCGTGCATCTGCTCCCTGTGAGGTTAACCACAATCAGAGGGGCCACGCATGGCACACACTATTGCTTCAGAAGCATTTCTCCTTTGTGTGTCTCTCCCAGCCCAGCATTATTCCATGAGGATTCAGTGCAATTATGTAGAGAGACAGAGTGTGTGTGTCTGTACGTGTCTGTATGTAGACATGAGTGCTCATATATACGCAAATATACATACAAACAGATGTGCAGAGTTCCAGTGCAAGCCCCTCTCCTAACCTCCAGAGCCTGTAAATTTAGCTTTATTAGAAAAAGGGTCTTTGTGGGGTAGGTATGATTAAGTTAGGTATCTAAAAGCAAGATCATTCTGGATTAGACACTTCAACCCTAAATCCAATGTCAAATGTCTTTATAATAGAAAGGCAGAGAGAGATTTGAGGCAGAGACAAGAACACCATGTGAAAATAGAGATACTGCAGTGATGGGGTCAAACCAGAGCACCCTGGAGCCACCAGAAGCTGGAAAAGGCAGGAGGGCTCTCCTGGGAGCCTTCAGATCCCCGGCCAGTGGGCCTGGCAGACAGTCTAGTCTGACTACTTTAGGTCACCAGGTTTGTAGTAATTGGTCCCTACAGCCCTTGAGAACAGATTTTACACACAGACTAATTGATAAATAGGTACAAATCCCCATATATCCATGTAAATGTGTGCTGTACCAAACACAAGCCTGCGGATACCAGTTCTACACAGTAACCGTCATCTGTTCTTCCCCCACCTCAGTTTCCTGGAGTGAACACGACTCTGCAAGTCGCCCACTGTTGCACCAAGTGTCCCTCATCTAATTCCAGTGTTTGCATCAAAGTGCTTCCCTGGATGAGTGCCTTTTTCCCGAGTCCGTTCTAGTACTGAAAGGAGATGGACAAGATTGTCGTTCTCAGAATGGAGGCTTGGCCACCCGGGGGCCACACTGCATGTGATTGGCAGAATTCACTCAGAAGGCCTTCAGCACTGGCCAAAGACCAAACTGAAGGTGCCTGTGAGAACCAAAGTCTTCCAAAACTCCTTTGCTGCCGATGCCCCCCTCGCTGTTCTTGGGGTTACATCTTTGCCACGTTTCATTCTGTAGGCTCAGCATCTTCCTCAGAGTAAATGATTTAATTCTCACACTGTTCCTCCTAGTTAGCTGTTGCCCACCATCCGAGGAAGAAACTGAGGCACACAGCCATGACATAATCTGCTCAGACGTGCTGGGAATGGAAGCCAAGCCCCTGATTCCAGAGCCGGTGCTTCTGAGTGGCACCCAAGTCTGTAAGAGTCCATAGCACATCACAGCCCATTCTCCCACCTAAACACTCGACCTCCGTTTACTTATTGTTATTTTTCCTTCTCTTCATCACACAGGATCTGCTTACTTGGACACTGGCTTTAAAACAACAGATTTTTGTTGGCATCAACTGCTAAAGAGATATCAAATGGAAGCAAATATATTGGTAATAATGTTTCCTATGGGGAACTCTAAAGTGTTTGAAATATACTGCAATCTTCTGCAGCGACCTTTTCCATAGCCCTGGGGAAAAAAATCGAATGAAGAGAGAGAAAGGAGAAAGGACGCTTTTATCTTATTTGATGTCACTGTCTTCGGTGTTGCGGGGCTGTGTGCATCCTTACTACAGACTCAGTAAAAAGTCACAGTTGCAGATTTAACATGTATTTTTTTTTATTCCTTTGTGCCTTGCAATGCAGACACCTAGAATGGTAGACAAGAGTCCCTCTCTTGGGTTCTAGGAAAAAGATTGGTTTTCAGCCTAAATACAGACATTATCTCTTTCTGCCAGTTTTACGCAATTCACTCCAGGGAGATGGAGCTGGCAAATTGGGGAGAATAAGGCAGGGAAGCTCAGCTCTGCTCATCCCTCCTTTACATCTGGGGCCAGGCTGTGTCTGGAGAGTATCTGGAGCCTCTCCCTCACTGGCCTATCATGGCCATACCTTACCTTCCTGCAGACATCTGTCAAAGCCTGGGCCTTGAGTTCTCCATTCTAGCCGCTCTGTGCATCTTCAACTGCAGCCAAGCCACAGTACCACAGAGCAAACCCCAGCAACACCTGAGGCACAGGGGGGATCTTTCCACTTCCTGCTTGGGTCTCCCCTGGAGCCCCATGACCCACTCAGGCCACAAACATGTGTAGACCCAGTACTAGGACATCACACTCCTCAGGGTACCCCTAATCCATGCCAGAAGAGCCAGGGGTTTCCTACCTTTCAGGAAATAATTTTGCAAGGCATTGTCTACTCTTTAGGGGCCCTTGATACCATCCCTTCTCTCTTGTCATTATAAGACCTTGTTATAACATGTCAGGTTTTTATCTCTGTAGTTTTATTCCTCATTCACCCCCATTTCTGCTTTCTAAAGTCAAAATAACCTACTCAAACCCAACTCCTTCCCATAATCGCTATGTGTATGTTATTGATTGATGATTGCTTTGTGTATGTTATTGATTTGGGAAAGATTCTTAAAAAGAACACACTCTGCACAGCAAAAGAAGTCGCTGGCACTGCTAAAAGACAACCAACGACATGGGAAAAAATCTTTACTAGCTGTTTATCAGACAAAGGGCTATTATCTACAATATATAAAGAACTCAAACAGATCAGCCTCCCCAGGTTTAAAGACCCAATTCAAAAATGGGCATCTGAAATGAACAGACATTTCTCAGAGGCAGAAGTCAAAGCAGCCAAGAAGCATATGAACATCACTGTTCAAGCATGTTCAACATCACTAGTCATTCGAGAGATGCAAATGAAAACAACACTGAGATTTCACCTCACTCCACAAAGAATGGCTGCTATCACAAAATCAACCAACAATAAATGCTGGCATGGCTGTGGGGAGAAAGGAACCCTTCTCCACTACTGGTGGGATTGCAGACTTGTGCAACCATTGCGGAGATCCGTGTGGAGATTTCTCAGAAAACTAGGACTAGGGGTCCCATTTGACCCTGCTATCCCCCTGCTAGGAATATACCTAAAAGAATTTTAAAAATCACATTGGAAAGACAGATGTACACCCTTGTTCATAGCAGGTCAGTTCGTGATAGCTCAATCTTGGAAACAACCCAAATGCCCATCAACTGGAGAGTGGATAAAGAAGATGTGGTTTTTTTAATAAAATGGAATATTACTCTGCCATAAAGAATGATAAGATCGATGCATTTAGGTGCAAATAGAGACCCCTGGAGGATATACTAATAAGTGAAATCAATAGATCACAGATAGGCAAATTCCAGATCTTCTCTTTGACATGAACACCTGTAGATGCAAGTGAGCTCTAGAAAATATGACAGCTTTTATAGAGTGGGAAATTTCCATAGGAAATTTGGTGTGGGAATGTAATGAGGGGAAGAAATAAATGTGATACAGAAAGAAAATAAAAGAGTATGTATAAAGGGGGTTGGGAGGTGTGGGTGAGTAGGGATATGGGTGAAAATGAGAATTAACTTGTGTCCTATACTGGTACAAATTCCCCAATGTTATGCGTGATTGTGAGATGTATATAAATTGTACCAATAAAGAATTCAGTTAAAAAAAAAAAAGAACACTCATGATTCTTCACTCAGCAGGCTGACTTTTGTTCTGACACTGAGCCAAGTCTTCTGGCTCCGGAGTCTTCAGTCCAGGTTACTTCTTAAATTTCTCACACTGTGGAGGAAAAGAATGGCCTTTTAAGGAGGTACATGGATATCTCAAAACAGAGATGATTAACACATTGGGGCTATTGGATACCTGGGTAGTTTGCAGAGTGGGCTCTTATCTATGAGTTCAGCAATGTAAAGAAAATATGTACATATGCACATAGCAAGGAGGTTGGCTAAAGTGCTCCATACATGCACAACCTCAGGTACATTATGGATGCAAACATTAAATAAGACACAGACTCTTCAAGAAAGAATCATGTCTTTACTGTGAACTGGAAAAAGACAGAAAAGAGAGAATTATCGGCAAAAAAGTTATTTGACCTTTAAGCTCTCAACATGAAATACTAACAATAAAATCCAAAGGGTGGGGTATGAGTGTATTTTCAATTTTTTGGGCCACAATCATTTTGGATTGTGGCTCTGTACTAATCAGTTATGTGCTCCTGGATATCTCAGTCTCTAAATCCTGGTAACCGCATCTGGAGAATGGGCATAGAGATATAGAAATCTTCCTCCAAAGTGGAGTGAGGGTGAAAACAATCAAGTAGAGGGCTGAAGATTTAGCTCAGTGGTTCTGGTGCCTGCCTCCCAAGTGCAAGGTCCTGAGATCGATCCCCGGTAACCACATACAATACCAGGAGTGGTGACTCACGCCCACCAGCGATCAGTACCATATACCACAATCCTTAGCATGGTGACTCATCCCTGTAATCCCAGCACTCAGGAGGCAGAGACAGGAGGATTACTGAGTTCGAGGCTTGCCTGGGCTCTATAGTGAGCTCAAGACCAGCCTGAACTA
>PVIC010041562.1:0-16229 GCA_004025085.1 Thryonomys swinderianus | reverse complement strand
AAAAAACGATCAACATTAGTATTCAGGCTAATGAGGAGCACCAAGTCACTTGACTTCTGATTTGCTGCATTGGCAAGTAGGCAATATCACTTCTGTAGAATATCTGTTAGTAATGCATACCCTGATTTTATGCCTGACAAAACATCACACAAGCTCAAATTAAGGATCATTCTCAAAAATGCATGGCCAATAAGATTTTAATATATCCAGGAAGACTGGAAGTATAGCTTAGTAGTAGACTATGTGCTTGGCATACTTGAGGCTCTGGGTTCAATCTCCAGCACCAAACAAGCAAATAAATAAAAAGATATAAAAATGACAACATCATGAAAGAAAAATAGCTTGAATCTCTGCCACACTGGAGAAAAATAAGGTAACATTGTGACTAAATTCAGTGTGGGATTATATTGGGGCCCTTATAAAAAGGAACACTGTTGGGACAATTTGAAATATTAAAATATGGCATTTGATTGAATTCACAGCATTTTATTAATATTTTTTCAACATTTTTATCAATCTTGGCCTGGAGAGCTGTACTAATGTTATATAATACATTAACATTTGGAGAAGTTGGTGAACATTATAAAAGAATTCTCTATACTGTTTGCAACTTTTCTGAGATGAAAAAATAACCACTAAAAAAATGAGATCTTTCAGATGCACAAATAAAAACTCTAGGTAATGGGTCCCTTACTTTACCAACTGGATGCTCAGTTCACTATCTGGTCTAGAATATTTGCTGTATTCTCATGTGGAACCCGGAGAAGAAAGGCAACAGCCTCTTAAGGTGATGCGACTTCTCTAGATGGTGATTGCTCAGAATATTTTAAAGCAATATGCTAAGCCTGTGTTGACTTAGAAATTCCACTTCTAGGTAGCCAACTGAAATGCATGATTGGAAAAAGGGATGAAACTGCATGGAGATTTGCATGGTGTCATTTTTATAAGACTAAATAATCAGAATGAATAAACATGAAGAGGCACTGGGAGAGGGAAGAAGAAAGGAAGGAAGGGAAAAGGGAAAAAACAAGAAAAGGAATTTAAAATAGAAACAATGTTTTTGTAACCAAGGAGGAAAGGAAAAGTTGAAGACAGGGAAGGAAAATGGGAAAAAAAGATTCAAGTTATATCATGTACAGGTACAAATTCCATATAATGAATGTGACATTTATATATATGTATATATAATATTATATATTATATAATATTACATTATATATTGTATATATTATATAGTATATGATATTATATATTATATATTATATATATTATTTATGTTATATTATATATATTATATATAAATTATAAATATTATATATATAAATTGTACCAATAAGCTTAATTAATAAAAGCATGCAATGAATTTAAATATCCAGTAGTAGGAGATGTTGTTAAATTTATGGCAAACCCAAATAATTTGGAACCTCTAGTTACACATTCCAGAGTATACAGTATTATAGCAGGATACTTAAAATCTTACCATCTAGTGGAAAGGCACTAATGGTCTAATTCGCTTAGTCAAGGCAAGGTGAGGTTGGAGCCTTGCATTAATTTAATTTCCTTGAATCTTCCTTACTTTATAGAGAGTGGGAAGGAGCACTCAGAAAGAGAAAGTTCTGTGAGATTCATTCTCAGGAATAAAGATAAGTGAGAGAAACTTGTTTCTACACAAACAACACTAAAATCCTTGGGTTTGTTTAAAGAGCCAGCCAGAGAGAAAGATCAGAACTTTTCATTCATTTTCTTAGTAGGAGATAGCAGTGCATGGTGGCCAACAGTAACCAAGCCCCGCAGGAGAGGGATTTGGCCTTGGAAGATCTTTTATTCCTCACAACTACTCTGTGCTTCTCCCTGAGGTCAATCAACATGTCAGCTATGTCAAAGTTGGACATCAGCAGATTCTAATAAATAGGAAAGCAAAGGAATGATGAGAATGAGGGCTGTGTCTGAAAAGCCTCAAAATGATTTCCTGTGAGATATATATACATATATATATATATATATATATATATATATATATATATATATATATATATATACAGTATATTTTTTGTATACTGTGTGTGTGTGTGTGTGTGTGTGTGTGTGGCCTGAGCCCACTACATAGCCCAGGGTAGCCTTGAACTCAGTAATCATCCTGCCTCTGGGACTACAGGTGTGAGCCACCACGCCCAGCACTGCGGTTATATGGTGCTGATTGCTGGTGGGTTTGAGTCACCACATTTGGTATTGTGATATGTGGTTACTGGAATCAAACTTAGGGCCTTGCACTTGCTAGGCAGGCACCGGAACCACTAAGCTAAATCTCCCGCCCAAGAGATATCTTCTGAGGTAGAAAAATAAAAGGAGAAAATAAAAATAAAAGAGAGAAATAAAAATAAAGAGAGAAAAGGTAACAGGTACTTTTGGAGAAAAGCCTTTCCCTTTCCTACAGGTAAAGTGTGGAACTAGAGAACACCTTCTACCGTGTACAGCTCCAGGGACAACAACCCCTCTGTCCAGTCAGCTATCATTTCAGTATCTCTCTTCTGGGCCACAGAAAACATATTGGAATGGGTCATCTACAGGTAGGCGGACACAGCCTTGGAGTCTGTGTGCAACTCATGTATGAGTAGTTTACTTATTAAATGATGATGCTGGAGCAAAGAAGTAATAATTCCAATGACAACTATGTTTACAAAAAAGAATGAAATAGCCAGGCATGGTGGCTCACACCTGTAATCCCAGCACTTGGGAGGCAGAGACAGGAGGATTGCTGAGTTCGAGGCTTGCCTGGGCTACATAGCGAGCTCAGGGCCAGCCTGAACTACAAAGCAAGATCCTGTCTCAAAACAAAACAAAACAAAAAGAATGAAATATTTGCTTATGGTTTATAAGAAATAGACGGGAGATAACGTAATAAGAGCTCACTAGGAGGAAAGGGTTTGGTACAGAGTTCAAGAGTTCAAGTTGCCTCTTGCCTTAGTGTCTGTGCTGTATAAAGAAAGACTGAACTTGCTGGAACTCACTGGTGACACATAGTGCAGTTCAGTAAAGCCATCTGTTCTGTCATCTGGAAAAGCTGAGTGTGGAAGTTTCAACAGTTGACAATTCATTGCTGGTTTTCTGGTAGAGAGGGCTTAGGAAGGTCACCGTGTCCAAAAGTACAGGGAAAGAAGAAACTTTTCCTTCTGAACTGAACTTCAAAATGTCAATTACATGTACAGGAAATGTCAAATGAATCAAAACAGTAACACGTGATGATGACCAAAATTGGAGTGGAAGACAGATGTTGGTGTCAAAAGTAGCTTGACAATTAAAGATTGTGACTAATTTTTTCCTTGAAGAATAATAACAAACATAACTTAGATATTTCTATATTGCAATAGAAATTTCAAAACCCATATATCTTCCCATTAAGTCCAGGTCCCCAAGAAATTAATTTTGTTTTTATTCTTCTGTGAAAGTAAGTAATCATCTCATTTTACATAAAGTTCTTAAGCTTCTGTTGGGGGCAAAGGACCTAGATCTTCAATTATGATTGAATGGCCTATTTAAAGATACTTGTGTGTAAGTGACATTTTGTTAAGATTGTGTGTAACAAGCCATGCCTGCAACAACGTGTGCATCACTGCAAGCCCTGAAAGATTTCCAAAACTGGTGTAGGGGCTCTTTCCTGTCCCGCTAGTATCTCTCTTTCCCCTCCATATTTCCTCTTCCTGTCCTCCTATCCTTCTCTTCCTTCAATCGATGTACATGTGAAGCAAGTGCATCTTTATTTCCTAAGCATCTAATATGTGCCAGGAGCTGTGCTCAGTTCTGTGAATGCATATATTTAATGCACAAAATATCTTGAAATGATTCTGTGGACTAACTAAAATAATCAGTGTGGTACAGTAGATATTTAACATGTAATCACCCAGAATACTCGATCTTTCTCCTTACTAGACATCATCCATGATAACCTAGAATCTTGTCTGACAAGAACAGTCCTCCTCACCCCATTCTGTTCTTTGGATATATCATCTGTTGGCCAGCACGTAAGATCTGACCCTTTCAGCCAATTCACATTTAGGCCCCCACATTCTAATTTTAAATAATATACTTAAAATATCACTTATCATATTACCTAAAAAGTATTATATTTATGAAGGTAGCACTTTAAAGAAATTTCTTTCTATTCTAAAGAAATAACCAGGTTTTCAAATGGGCATGTGATACCTATTGTGTATCTGGTACTGTATTAAGTCCTTAATAAGAAAATTTTATTTACTCTTCAGAGCATGGCCTTAGCATTTTTGAAACCCTAAATTCAACTGCCAGCACCAAATGAACAATAAACATGAGAAAGAAATAAAGTTTCATTTTGACTCATGACTTCAGAAACTTCAGTTCGTGATCACTTGGCTCTGTCCCCGTGGGCCTGTGATGAGGCAGAACATGTGGCAAGAGGCCCATGGAAGAGAGAAGCAGCTCCCATCACAGTGGCAGAGAAGAGCGAGACCCCGTGTCCCTCTCAATGGTAGGCTAGCAATGAACTAACTGCCTTCCGGGGGCCTCACTTCCTGAAGGTGCCACCACCTCCCAGGAAGACCACAGTCTGGTGACCAAGCTTTCCACATACAGGCCTTTGGAGACATTCAAGACCCAAACGCTGACAAGGAGATAACTAACTGCATGCCGTTAGTTCAGCTTAGATTCAGTTAAGCAGACCCACTGCACCCCTGGCCTAAGCTTTTTACCTCTTCTCAGTGGTCATGACGGTAGCCTGATGATTGCCTGCTATCTTGGGAAGGATTTTCCTAAAACATCTGGAGCCTTTCCATGGCCACAGACTTAGAATCTGAGCATCCTCTGTTCTACAGATTTATCCAGACTGTCGTACGACCAGATGTATTGTGATTTTCTCCCTCTCACTAACAGAATCTAATGGAGCACAGTTCTATGCCTTTCTCCTTAATCCTAACATTTTTTTTCCTGAACGTGAATTCTAAATGTGCGGCAATTTTTACTTGCCTTTCACCTTATCCCATCATCAAAGCCCCTCTTGCTGCTTATCTGACAGGCACAAGTCTCCCTCCTCTCTCACTGTTTGAAGAAGAATAACTGCCAGAGAGTGAGATAAAGAAACAGTTTCTCTCTGTGGTTTCCTGTTCCTCCTTCTACTGCATCTTTTTCTGCTACTCTATCCTTTTGCTACATGAAAGAAGTGAAAAGAGAAGAGACAGAGTTTGGCATGATCACACTGAGACCCTAAAGTGGCTCAGCACTTAGGAGACTATTTAAAATTTCTGCACTTTTACGTTAAAGAAATGCCGTCTTGCCTTTTGTCACTCAGATCTCTAGCTAGATGTAGCTTAAACTAACTGGAAGATAACAAGTACTAAAACTAGTGTTTAGGTACAATCACTTGCTATATCAGTGCTCAATAGCCTGTATCTTTCCTAGTTCATTAGGGAGTTATTAAACAGTACTGAGCAAATCTAAAGATTGGGGTTACCAATCTCTTTCAATAGCTTGTTCATGTTCTTTGACCAGTGCACTTATTTCCTCTGAGCTCAGATTTCTCTGTTGTCTAAGGTTCATACTAGATGACTGCTAACATCATATTGAAAATACTATTATTTTGTTACCTTATTAAAATACTAATAGCATCTTTGTTATAATTATTTCTCCTTCAAGTGCTTGTACCAGTTCAGAAAGGCTGATTTTGCCAGTAGTTCTCAATGGAAAACATGAGGTTTCTATTTACTTGACTAGCATTGAAAAGAACAAAGTATTGTAGGCTATCTTATTAAAAGTAAAGTTTGAACAGTAAAGAGGGTAAAATGACCATTATACTCTTGATCATTTAGATGGATATTTTAGTTCTGGCCTGTATGTATACTTGTGAAAGTTACTGGTAATTTAGAAAGCATCCAAAAAGTAACCAAAAAATCCAATTCTTTCAATCATTAAATGCAAAATAATAGCTGAAAACACTTAGAATATTTGATATAGAAAAATCAATATCTTGCCACATATGTGAATAATCTCTATGTAAAATTCCAATTCATTTGATGATGTTTCAGAAAGCAGAATCTAGCTCGAAGGTTGGAAATTACAAAGAAGTAGTTTTGATCTTGATACAAAAAAGAATATTATAACAATAACGTTTTGAGTATTTAAATACCTTTTCTTCAAAAAGAACTAATTCCATAATGACTGACCATTTATGATCAGTGGCAAATGTCCTTGGGCTGACCCTCTTTGTGATATTTTCCTCCATGTCAGATGGGGCCACCCTTTTCAGAGAACATCTCAGAGCAGCCATCATATGTGAGTCTTGAATGAGGACTGGGATGAATGTGAACAAGTATTTGGAGCAAAAAAAAAAAAATAGTAGCTGAATCCAGGGAAAAGATTTGAAATGCAGGTGTTTTTACCTGTGACCATTGATTAGAGCAGGTGAGAGCTCTTTTTCTTCTGGAAAGGCTCATGCAAAAGGCACACCCTGAGCTCAGCTTTATGGTGTGTTGAATCTGGGAAAAGTGTGCTAAGTCCCCTGGGTGAAGTAGGGTATGTGCGAAGGTGAAACAGTTACATCATGGGTACAGTAAAGAGAGAGAGAGAGAGAGAGAGAGAGAGAGAGAGAGAGAGAGAGAGAGAGAGAGAGAGATTACTAATTCATCCAGCTCCAAGGAGGTTTGATCAAGTTTATTCCCATTCCCAGAAAAGCAGAAAGGCTAGGGGAACAATAGGAAACCAATATCCCAAAAATCTTTTCAACCATTCCTTCCACATTACACACCCAAGGAGATCTACCTCTGAATAGACACCTTCATACCTTTAAAAATATTGTCATTGGAATGCTGGACGTGGTGGCTCACGCCTGTAATCCCAGCACTCGGGAGGCAGAGACAGGAGGATTGCTGAGTTCGCGACGGCTTACCTGGGCACCATAATGAGCTCAGGGCCAGCCTGAACTACAAAGTGAGACCCTGTCTCCAAAAAGCAAAAAAATAAAATAAAATAAAATAAAATAAAATAAAATAAAATAAAATAAAATAAAATAAAATAAAATAAAATAAAATAAATAAAATAAAATAAAATAAAATAAAATAAAATAAATAAAATAATAAAATAAAATATTGTCGTTGGAATAACCACACTAGTAAAAGTGAATGCAGTTGGATTCACAGATGCGTTCTGTGAAGTTAATGAAATGATGGCCAGGAACAAGAGTCCAAGGAGAAGAACCTTCAGGACAATCACATGGCAGGTATTGTGCACAACAGCAAGCAGAAGAGGAGCAGCAGAGTCTGGTGAGGAGACAGGGGTTCTAATTTTTCTGTTCATCCATCCGCTCTCTGTGAGGTTTCTAGTATTCTACACAGGAGGCAATCTAGTCGGTGAAAGCACGAATAGGTCCCTGCTCTTCTTGCTCTAGACGTTCTGAATTTTGCCATCCGGCCTTGAAAATTTTCCCCTTCCTTCTCAGCTTCAATGACAGTTCAGTTTCCCCTGTAAGCCTTTGTACATACATTATTATTCTCTGGTTCCACTCTTCCTCTTTTGCTATCAGGAGTTGGCAAACTCTGATCCATGGATCTCTTATTTTGATAATGCCAGTGAACTAAATAAGAATGACTTTTTATGTTTCTAAAGGACTGTCTGCAATATGTAGTAAATATCCAGTGTGTTTTCAAAATTTCATATAGTTAGTATTATCATGTTGCCAGGTCTTTATCTAAATGAAGTTCCTCTATCATTGTTTTGATTCTCTTCTTTAGAGCACAGCTCACTGCAATTACATTCTCTTTAAACTGTTTTTTTTGTTGACAATCCACTTTTTTCCCCACCCCTCAAGGACAGGGCCCACCTCTGAGGGGTGCCTCACAGTAGCCCTGCCATGAGTGTCAAATATACACTCCACTTTACTTCCCAGCTCAGTTTCCCACACACCTTTACATGCCTGGTGCTTCCTGCTCATGTCACAACACATTATCATTGTCATGCTTACCTTGAGCAGTTACTTATATTTCTACCCTCCCTCCCACCCGTTTATTCTTTTCTTGTGTCTGTCTGCATCTGTCCCTGTCTCTGTCTCCCTATCTCTCTCTCTGTCTCTCTTGGTCTCTCCCTGTCTGTCTGTCCCTCTCTGTCTCCTTCTGTCTGTCTCTCTGTGTCTCTGTCTCTCTGTGTCTCTGTCTCTCTTTCTCTCTCTGTATCTGTCTCTGTGTCTCTCTTTCTCTGTCTCTCTGTCTCTATATCTCTCTCTTTCTCTGTCTGTCTCTGTCTCTCTGTCTCTGTCTCTGTCTCTCTCTTTCTCTCTCCTCTCTCTCTCTCCTCTCTCTCTCTCTCTCTCTCTCTCTCTCTCTCTCTCTCTCTCTCTCTCTCTCTCTCTCTCTCTCTCTCTCTCTCTCTGTCTCTCTGAGTACTGTGGATTGGACTCGTGGCTCTGTGGATAGTAAGCAAATTTTCCATCTCTGAACTTCCTCACAGCCCTGCTAATTTTATTTTGAGACAGGGTGTCCCTGACTTGCTCAGGCTGGCCTCAAACTTAAGATTCTATTGCTTGAGTGTCCTGAATAGCTGGGATTATAGACATCAGCTAAGCATATATACTTTTTGCATCAAAAAACTCAGTTCAGATGTGGGAATATAACTTTCCTCAGGTGGCTTCAGCACTTATAAATTCAGCTGAGAGAGGGACCCTATGCTCTGGGGCCAAGCATCTCGAGCACTTATTGTGAGCTCCACAGTGCTATCAAGATTTCTGTGGCGATTCCAGACTGGCCCTTGAGTCTTGCTGTTAACATGTCACAGGTGACCTGAAGGTCATTCTCATGTTCCTCTGGCACTAATGATCTGTCCAGTTGAGTCCTAATAAATAGCAACACTTCTGGAATTCTAAAACTTGGATTATTGTAGATAAGTGTCCTTCTATAATAATGGAGAGTCTGTCAGTAATTCTCTGCAATGTTTTTTGAAGGTGATATCTCTTTAAGCATATATTATAGAAGTCAGATTTGTTCAACAGAAACTATTAATTTGTTACTTTCCCTGAGCAAATGGGACTGCACATTTGCTTAAATATTTACAAATGTAGATGCATGAGCAGCAGAAGAGGCTAAAATTAAGGCCAAGCAAGACACATGTCTTTAAAGAAAGAATTCCACTGACTTTGTTGCTGCATGAGTAATAATCCAGCACAAAAAATGTGACATGTTCCAACTGTGCTTCTCATATGCATTGATTGAAAAGGGACAGTTCCATTTTCTGCAGTGCAAAACCAAGTCATTCTTATTAAAAGGTCACAGGAAACTGAGGAGAAATGTCAGGCACACAGACTGACCTATTCAGAATATAATCAAGCTTGCTTTAAAAAGACAACATCTACATTATGAAGGGGAGAGATCTGATTGTGTTCTCTGTGCCTTGGTAATGCAGTTAGTACCGATAAGACCTTGAGACAATCTTGCCCTTCAGAAAATGAGTGTTTGTGGTGGGTGTGGGTGAGTCGAAGGGAACCTCGTGATGTAATGTGGCTAAGATCATCTCTTCGGCCAATTTCCTTTTGAATTACTGAGCTTACCCTTTCTTTACAAGATGCACATTTTAACTTCCAGGATAGCTCTGCTTCATTTCAATTTTTCCTTAGATTAACTAAATTCATACAGGGCTGATGGGAGAGTCCCCGGAACCCATGGCAGATTGGCAACTGAAGTTCCCATCCTCTCTGCCCAAAGGTACCATTTTTGCAGCACATCTTCCCATGGTTTATCATTCCAAGAGACCAGCTGTAAAGGCAAGGTGGTTATTTTGTATTCATGCCAGCTCATAATGGCATCTATCCAAACTTATAGTACTTAAGGCTTGATTTTGCTGGCTGTATCTTTCCTTTGTGTGCACAGAACTCCTATTGACTTCATTATGATAAGCAGAATGATGATAAACTTCAGTGGTGAACAGAAGTATTCTTCACATCAATGGGAAGTCTGCATGTAAGGAGTGAAACAGTCCAGTAAAACCAGCTCAATGAAAATCACATAAATAAGCATCACAGTATCTGTAATGCCAAGTTAGTAGTGTCATGTGACATGTCAAAGAGAATGTGAAGCCTAAAGATTTCACTCGTGTGGATACTGAATTACCATCTGATGGTACATACAATTGATTTCTTTAGTCCTCTTGGTAGAAGTCATCAATTTCTACTCTCTTCAGCAATTGCAACAGATATATGGAAATAGTATATGGAAAATTAAATATATATTTTTCCTGTGAATGTGGATAACACACAAGATTCGTTGCAGCTTTAAATTATAGACCGTGTGTGTGTGTGTGTGTGTGTGTGTGTGTGTGTGTGTGTGGTGCCAGGGATCAAACTCAAGACCATAATATTGTGAGGCAGGTACAATGCCACTGAGTTAAATCTCTAGCCCTAGAATCTTTAATATTTGTTATTACTTTTTTGTCTCAATTGCATATGGCCAATGATCTGATATATATTTCCTTCTAAGCTGGTCATGCAGCAAACCCACTCATGTGGACAGTGTTATCAAATTAAATATTTAGGGTTCTAACGATGAATTTGTTTAATCATGCATAATCACTTGAGTTAAAAGTTTTAGTGTGAATTGTGATCGTCAAATACAATGAACGTTTAAAATTAAAAATCATTACAATGAAGAATACATTATCATTAATTCCCTTAAGAAGACCTCCTTTGTTTTGCACACACATATCCTTCCTTCTTGCTGATTTCTAAAGCGGTTCTAGAAGTCCTTTTAAATAAATGTCTTCAAATTTGCTGCTTTGGCCACCTCCATGTCTTGAATCATTCAAAACGTTTATCCTTCATTGTCATTTTGACTTTGGGGAAGAGCCAGGTTCAGTAAATTAGAATAGACGAGGATACATCACAATTTTTATGAGGGTGCTTTTCCCTTGGATTTGCCTTGGCAGTAGCATTCACACTTTTTTATTGACAGAAAGAACTGATTAAGAAAATGGCAACAATTATGGCATAGGTTGTTCCAAATAGGGGAGAGCCACTTGAGGAGTATTGAAGCCAAATGCCACTGGAATATTTATAACAGCCTGAAATTTTCTAGATGCTTTGTAGCTTGGCTTTGGTACTCCTTACATTTTTAGAATAAACTACTTTACTGTAATGAATTTTAAAAATTTAAATATTCACTCTGTATTTGGTCACATCATATGTATTTTTTGTTAATTGTTTCCAAAAAATATTTTATCAGTTTATGTGGTACCACACCCTCCTTGGAAGCACAAGAGCCCGAGTTTAATTCCCAGTGCAGGAAAAAAAAAAAAAAAAAAAAAAAAATATATATATATATATATATATATATATATATCTTATGATAAGAGAATAATGGCCTTTGCTCAAAGTACCAATTAATTGCATTTATAATGAAAAACTCATTGGAAAATAATGTGAAATAATCCAAGAACCACGGTTCAGTAGCATAGACCTCTCACTGATGATGACAACTGGTTACTTAAATCTAACTCAGTGTGATCTAACTTCTCATGTGACTGGGGGAGTAAGCTCACCTGCCCTATATTGAGGCCAAGGCTGAGTGAAGTCTTTCGGTCAGCATTTACAGTCACTGACCGTTCATTCATTCATTCAGAACTTTTTTGTTTCTATCTCACCTCTATGGAGAGAAATCTGAGAACTTTCTATGCTCAACCACTCAAGGAAAAATCCTTTTAGCCTCTTTTCCTTGACTTTTGGCCTTTTGATATCTTGTCTCTTATTATTTTGTCTTATGCAACTAGCTTGTATATCTCCCTTACAATTTTTTTTAACACAAGTAATATTGTCTTTGGTTCCATTTTGCTTTCTTTTGTTTTGTTGAGACAGCATCTTGCTATGTTATCAGGCTGGCCTTGACTGCCCATGCTGGCCTGGGACTTGGTTCTCCTAACACTTCAGTCTCCTCAGTCCTGGGATTTCAGATATGCTGTGCCAGGCCTGCCTTACAACTAGGTATTATTTAATTTTTTCTTCCTATGGTAATTTGATTAATCCAAAAGCCAGTGGAACATGTACTCACATTCTAAAATTTTCTAGGTGCTTTGTAGCTTGGGTTTGGCACAGATTGTATTTTTAGAATAAACTCTTTCTACTTTTTGGTATTTAATTTCTAAACACATGTGAGTAGGTTTTAACAATGCGTTTTTCTTCAAGAAATGCAAAATTATTTCTCTACAAAAATTATTGTGTGTTCTAGATTCAAAGGCTTCATTAAAAAGAAAAACTATAAATGATTTATAAACAAATATTTTCCATTTTGTGTTACATACTTCATTGTATCAGGCACTTTGTATTGTAGTATATAATTTTTATTAATTATATTTCTACAATTAAATAAAAATGTTGTTGACAAGAAACAAAGGTAATCTGGAGATCTGAGATTCTGAAGAAAATATTCCCATCATTTTATCAAGTACATACAAGACGAACTTTTTTGCTCATTTCCTTGACCTATTTTTCAAGCAAATTTCATTTACCAAGCCAATAAGAAAAAAAAAAACATTGCAAGACATATGGTCCTTTCCCTATATCTAAAAATGAAATACACTGAAAAAATGGGAAAAGAATAAAAATGTCTTGCTACATCAAATCAGTAACACTTTTATTTTGGAGAGTGAAATTCTACATGTCATGAAGCACTATCACAGTGAGTTCGTTAGGTTCTCCATTACCATTAAGCTTTCTATTCTGTTCTGGTCAATTACTATTAATCTATTATTACTTTTATCCAGTATGAGGTTATTTTGACTATAGTGTTTTTAATTTGTTTTTAAATCAGGGAGTATGATTTCAAAAAGGTCTCAACTTTGTAGTTTTTGCTTAAGACGGTTTTGGCTATTCAGAATACATTTTGATAGAAAACTACTAACAAACATTATTACTGATGACTTTGCTTTCTATGTAGCTGTTTCTATTATTTAGGATAATATATAAGCACTAATTTTTGAGTACGAACTCCGTAAGCTGTTTTGAGTCACTTCATGTACATAATTGAGCCTCACTTTTCCCATCTGTAACTGTTTATCATTATTTACTAATGATGCAAAAATTCAATGCACATATTAAATATGAGGTGTGGTCCTAGTAATTGTTGTTTTTCTTTTTAAATAATTTTAACTATAGTAAACAGTATACAATTCTCCAGCTATGCTATTCTTTATGTATGAATGATAGAAAAATGAGTGATACTGAGACTAAGTAATTTACTGGTTACTGACAAAGCTTTGATTATAATTTGGGCACTATGGCTCTGGAATCTCTCTCCTCATGAGCCTGTTTTATTCTATTTACCATTAATTGCAACAATGATAGGATGGTAATATAATAAAAATGTGAAACTTCTGAGAGCACAGTAATAAAATGTTAATACAGCCAGAGAACATTGATTCGAATGACCACATGCTGTGCTATAACTCTTCTGACACAGTGCTATTTTTTTGCAGACATTTTAAGCAGTACTGTAGAAATGACCCCTGTTTTCTGCATCAGGAGCCTGAGGGGTCCATGGTCATACAGAGAAAGGGTCCACACCAAGGTGAGTTTTACCATCCTTAACAAGTAAACAGCAGAAGGAGAGAATTTCTTCAGGTACTTTATAGAGCTGCTGCCAGGTCTTCTTGCAACTGTCTTCATGGGATAGTTTTGAAAAAGCAAATTAGGAACACCTCTGCCCACACTTGTAAGAGCAGTGATTTTGTTTGGTGAGTAGAATTTAAGGATGGGTCATCATTACAAGATAAGGAAAATATGCTACTTGTTCAGTGTAGGAAACATGCATTAGAGAACCTAAGGGACAACAAATTAATTTCTTTTTACTTAAAAAAAATATCTGCAAGGTTTTGAATCCAACCTAGATTTGCTTGTGTGTTGGGCTGGTGCTTTAACCACTGAGCTACACTCAACCTAGAGAACAGAATTTAAAAGTAAGATTCCACATACCCCTTGAAAGACTTTCAAGTAAAATTAAATGAACTCTCTGTAATGTTGATTCATCTGCTCTGAAAGCAGAAATGTCTTTGCCTTCTGTAGAGAAGAAGGAAATGAAACAATACTGAGGAGTAAAATCTGCCTCCCACAGTCCATGGCTTTATACTGGACGCATACAATAAGGGTGAAGCAATAATGGGAACTCTCTGGAGAGAAAGTTATTTTTGTGCAACTCATCCTGAGTGCTTATCCCTGTGGAGAAAGAAGTGTCTTTGCATTTCTTACAGTGTTCCTTTTAATATTTTATAGTATTTAGTTACAATAAAAATAAATACTCAGCCTTAATGGAAGTCAGTAGAAATTCTGTTTATAAAAGTCTATTAATAAACCACTTGTGAGGTTAGGGAATAAAGATGTGTTGAGTGGAAACACAGTAATTAAGTGGCTTCAATGTGACCACATAGTTAAATTGGGATTAAGAAGCATAGCACTAAGAAAATTCATAATGTTTTTTTCTGTATATCTAGAAATAACTTGGTA
Organism: Thryonomys swinderianus; assembly: GCA_004025085.1. Taxonomy (NCBI): domain Eukaryota; kingdom Metazoa; phylum Chordata; class Mammalia; order Rodentia; family Thryonomyidae; genus Thryonomys; species Thryonomys swinderianus. Next base: position 1,738 of record PVIC010041562.1, on the reverse strand, counting down.
TGTAGAGCTAAACATATCTGACAGTAATAGATTTATTTATACTCTATTATTTGAATCTTTAATGGCATATCCCTATAATGATAGCCCTTTGAATTTATGCTCTGGGAATATTTCAGAGATGAATATGTAAAAAAGAAATATTTTTATTTCACTGTTGAGCCTGGGCTCAAGCCTCTGTTTTTACTTGATCATTTAAATTCCTATATTTTGCACATTTTCCAGTTCCAATTCACCTTTCTTCTTACAGCATTGCAACTATGTGAAACAGTACAGACATTTGCACCAGAATTTATTTTATTCCAATAGCTTATGAAATGATGCCCACCATTTGTTAACCTTTTGGGCTGCAAAGTTCCTAAAATCATTCCAATGTCAAAATTGCCATCTCTTCTACAAAGTTCCCACCTCTTTTTTCAATATAATGTCCCTACTGAGGAACTGAAGAGCTTAGTGTTTGTTGGCTGGAAGTACGATGTCTCAGAATGAATGTGGCTTCATACTGTGGGGAAATTGCAAAGGCCTTTGATCAAGTAAAATGGTTCATTGGGTAGCCTGGGAAATTTACAGAACTGCTACCTGGCAGGAGGCACAGGAGAACTATATAAATTTTGTCAAAACCCATCTTCCACCATCCCCGCAATCTGTCCCTCAGAATCCAAGGGTGATTGGATCCAGGACCTCCTGCAGGGGTGGAGGTCCACAGACACTGAAGCGCCATGTAGAAAGTGGCATACTATCTGCATACAGTATGTACATGTTCAACTCTGCACCTGAATTCATTTCTAGATTATAAATCCAATATATGTAAATACTATGTCAATAGTTGTTTTCTGTATTGTATGGGGAAAAAAGACAAGAAAAAAAGTTCTGCATGTGTTCAGCACAGACATATTTATTTTTCTCTGAATATTTTAGTCCATAACTATTTGATTCTGTGGATGAAGAATCTGCAGAACTGAAGGTTCATTATGAATTTATAGTCTGAGTCTCCTTACAGACCAGTTAAGCTTTATGTCCCTGTTCTTTTGCCCTTTTACTGGACCAATAGTGTGATTTCAGAAGTTTAAGTCATTTGTACTTTGAGGGCACAAGGATTATTTGAAGATTTACAAATAGTTCTGTCTTTTTGTCACTTTTAACCTGAGTGGCCCACATGCATTGGACATTGTAGCACTGAAGCTGAATTTGAGTCTTGGATCCCTTTTGTTGTTGTTGTTGTTAGTTGTTTGGTTTTTTGTTTTGTTTTTTGAAACAGAGGCTCACTTTGTAGTTTAGGCTGGCTCAGAACTCACTAAGGAGCCCAAGCATGCCTCAAACTCACAGCAATCCTGTCTCTGCCTCCTGAATTCTGGGATTACAGGTGTGAGTCTTCAGCATTGTGGTATGTGGCTACTGGGGATCAAACTCTGCTCTCAAGACAGACGTCAGAACCACTGAACTAAATCCTTGGCCTGAGTTTTTATTGTTGTTGATTTTTGTTTTTGTTTTTGAGACAGGGTCTCACTATGTAGTTCAGGCTGGCCCTCAATTCACTGTATAGACCAGGCTAGCCTCAAACTCACAGCACTCCTCCTGCCACTGCCTCCCAAATTCTGGGATTACATGCCTGAGCCACCATACCTGGCATTGTAATATGTGGTGCCAGGGATTGAACTCAGGACCTTGCATTTGCCAGGCAGACACCAGAATCTTTGAGCTAAATCCCTACCTGAGTTTTGGTTCTTAAAACCAACAAATC